>PVJX010002531.1:0-126597 GCA_004027295.1 Dolichotis patagonum | reverse complement strand
AACTAAAATCTAAATGGATCAGAGATCTAAATCTTAAAACTGAAACACTAAATTTGTTGGAAGACAAAGTAGGTAAATCCTCAAAGATATAGGGGTAGGTAGAGAATTCATGAACAAGAAGCAAACTGCACAGGAAATACTTCCCAGAATCAATAACTGGGACCATATCTTATTAAAGAGTTTCTGCATGTCAAAAGAGATTTCCAGCAGAGTGAAAAGAAAACCCATAAATTGGGAAAAAATCTTCATGGACAGTCCCTCAGACAAAGGACTTCTGTCTAGAACTTATAAAGAATTAAAAAAAATCAGACCCGTGAAATTCAAAGACCCAATCCAAAAATGGGCATCTGAAATGAATACACAGTTCTCAGATGAAGAAACACAAATGGCAAATAAATACATGAAAAAATGTTCATCATCATTAGTCATTAGAGAAATGCAAATTAAAACTACACTGAGATTCCATTTCACCCCAGAATGAATGGCCAGGATAGAAAATCTACCAACAACAAGTGCTGGAGAGGCTCTGGGGGAAAAGGAACTCTTCTGCACTGTTGGTGGGAGTATAGACTGGTGCAGCCACCATGGAGGTCAGTCTTGAGATTCCTCAAAAATCTGGGTTTGGAAGTCCCATTTGACCCAACTATCCCGCTTCTAGGCATATTCCCAGAAGACTTGAAAACATCATACCCCAGTGATATATGTGCACCCATGTTTATAGCAGCACAATCCCTGATCTTGGAAACAACCTAAGTGCCCTTCAACTGAGGAATGGATTAAAAAGTTGTGGCATTTTTATACAATGGAGTACTACTCAGCTATAAAGAATGATCACATTGAGATATTTATAAATAAATGGACACGACTTGAGACCATACTCATAAGCAAAATAAACCAAACTCACATGTGTAAATACCGTATAGTCTCTCTAGTATGAGAGTTGATAAGAGTATATAAGATTTTATGGTAAGCATGAGTCCCCATCTCATAGCTTTGAAGCCTTTCAACATTTTCATTCATCAGTTGAAATGGTTTTATTCTGTTTTGTTTGACTATATCATGCATGATGGTATGAACAGCTGTTTTGAAGAAAACAAAACATATGACAGCTATTGCTGATTTAATATCATCCTTCTTAGAAGTCCTACCATACTTCTATTCTTCTACTATCATTGGTTCTATCTATCACATTGTGTCTTATTGGGATTTGAATATGTGTGATAGTATAAACAAAATTTTTTATTGAAAATGAGATATTATAGTACCCATTGATCATTCTCTATTATTCGGTTCAGAATGCCATGTGATTCTTTCACTCTTTGAATGGTTTTATACCATTTTGTTATGTTTGATATTATTGTATTTGAAACTATGCTCAACTATAGCAGAGAAAGAGATATTGTGAAAGCTACTGTTAATGTCTGGTTGTTTTAATGTAAAGTACTATGTTGCCTATGTTGTCCTGTTCTGATCTGCTCTGTTCTTTCCTCTCTTGTTTTATTCTCTTTAAAATTTAAAAAAAAAAAAGTTGTGGCATTTTTATACAATGGAGTACTACTTAGCTATAAAGAATGTTCACATTGAGATATTTATAAATAAATGGACACGACTTGAGACCATACTCATCAGCGAAATAAGCCAAACTCACATTTGTAAATACTGTATAGTCTCCCAAGTATGAGAGTTGGTAAGAGTATATAAGATTTTATGGTAATCACGATTTCCCATTTCATTGCTTTGAAGCCTTTCAATGTTTTCATTCATCAGTTGGAATGGTTTATTCTGTTTTGTTTGACTTTATTATGCATGATGGTATGAACAGCTGTTTTGAAGAAAACAAAACATTATGGCAGCCATTGCTGATTTAATATCATCTTCCTTAGAAGTCCTACAATGCTTCTACTCTGCTATTACCATCGGTTTTATCATGTTGTGTCTTACTGGGATTTTAATATATGTGATAGTATAAACAAATCTTTTTATTCAAAATAGGATATTATAGTAGCCATTGATCATAGTTATTTGGTTCAGAATGTCCTGTAATTCTTTCATTCTCTTGAATGGTTTTATACTATTGTGTTATGTTTGATATTATTGCATCTGAAACTAAGCTCAACCATAGCAGAGAAAGAGATATTTTGACAGCTACTGTTAATGTCTGATTGTCTTATTGTAAAGTGTTGTGTTGCTTATGTTGTTCTGTTCTGATCTGCTTTGTTCTGCCCTCTTTTGTTTTATTCTCTTTAAAATAAAAAAAAGTAATAAGAACTCTAGGAGTAATAAAACCCAAAATGCATAATTGCTACTGTAAAAAAGAGAGCAAAAGAAAGTGCTCTAAAGGATATAACTGCATGTATGTTTAAGTGTGGAAGATAGATGACCATACTACTGTTTTTGTTAGATTGTTGAGCAGAACTGTTAATAGTCTCACTGTTTGAATATCTCCTTTGTATGCTTTAATTTTGTAACTTGAACAACTATTTCCAAGATGACAGTATGTAACTTATCAACTAGTGATTTCTTTGTGGGGTTTTTTTTGTTCTTTTCTTTTTTCCTTTGGAATTCTGTATTGTTGCTACCCTTTTTTCTGTTTTGTTTGGTTGTTTTTTTTTTTCTTTCTAAATAAAATTTTAAAAAATAGGCAACTGACCTCCACAGACATTTCTCAAAAGAAAATATAGGAATCGCCCACAGGTATATTAAAAAATGCTCAGCATCACTAATGATGAGCTTGCAAATGAAAACTACAATGAAATATATCCTCAGTCTGATCGCAAAGACACTATTTAAAAAGACATTATTTAAAAAGCAATTGTTGCTAAGGATGTGGAAGAAAGACAGTGTTACTGGTAATGTAAATTAATACAGAATTATGGAGAACAGAAAGGCGGTTCCTTTAAAAATCAAAAATAGAGCTATCACTGGAGATTTAGCTGAGTGGTATAAGCACCTGCCTCGCAAGTGCAAGGCCATGACTTTGATCCCCAGTACCATAAAAAAAAGAGCTAGCATAAGATCCAGCTATCCCAGGCCTTTGTACATAGGAAGAAAATGAAATCAGAATCTTCAAGAAACCTCTGCTCTACTGTGTTCACTGAAGCATTATCTGCAATAGCTAAAAAGCATGTACACCCTAAGTGTAATGTACACCCTAAGTGTACACTACCTGATGAGTGAATAAGGAAAATGTGGCACATATACATAAAGGAATACCATTCATTCATAAAAAGCATGTGACCCTGTCATTTGCAACAACACTAGGTCATCAAGTTAAGTAAAATAAACCAGTCACAGGAAGACAAGTCCTACACAGTCCCTCTTCTATGTGGAATATTAAAAAGTTGCTTTCATGGGACTGAGTACAGAATGGTGCTTACCAGTGCTTGAGACAGTAGAAGCATAGGGAGGGATGGAAAACGGTGACCAACAACCAGTGTTAGACTTAAGTAGCAGGAGGAAGTTCCAATGTGATTTCGTTTTTTTAGTACTGGTGCTTGAACCTAGGGCCAGGGGTTTGAGCGCACTGAGCTATATTCCCAGCTCTTTATTTTTTGGTACTAGATCTTCCTAAATCACTAGGTTGCCCAGGTTAGGCTGGAACATGTGAGCCTCCTGTTGTAGGCTCTCCATACTGGGATTACAAGAGTTTACCACCAAGCCCAGCTAACGTATATGTTTTCAAAACCCAGTTTAAAGGATTTTGAATGGTTTCATCATAAAGAAATGGTCAGTGTTAAAGAAGTAGGTGTGTTTAACCTGATCCAAAACCCCCAATAAATATATGTATGAAAACACCATGTAGTACCCATATAAATGTATAGCTTTGTATTAATATATCAGTTAAAATAAATTTCATCAAAAATTTAATTTCATTAAAAATTTCATTAAAGCAAAATAAAATAAATAAAATACATCTTTTATCCATAATGTTTAGTACCAAGGATCCAGTGTTCTTAAATATATTAATAGAATCTAGTGAGGTATCCAAGCAGAATAATCTAAAGTCAAGAAGTTACTAAAACAAATTCTAATCATTGTTGCCTCTGGGAAGTCTGCATTACAAAGTAAGTTTATTGCTGAACATGTTGGCATGTGCCTGTAACCTCTGAACTCGGGAGGCTGAGGCAGAAAGATAGACATGAGTTTGAGACCAGTCTGACTACATAGTACAATTTTATCTCAAAAATAAAATATAGATATAGATAGACATATAGATATATCTATTTATCTATGTATATATGTAATTTTGTTTCATATGTTCAAGGAAAAATGGTTTTACTCTACATTTGCTACATACAAGCTACCCCAAATTAAGTGGCTTAATGATATCATTTATTGATCTTTTGGGTTTGTGGATTCAGAGCTTGAATGGGACTCAGCTGGAGACTCCTGTGTGTTATCTAGCCAAGCTTAGCTGATCCTGACTAGGGCCTAAAGGTGAATCTGCAGTCAGCTCCCAGGATGCTGAAGGCCAGCAGAAGCTTTTTCTCCTCCACGTAGGCTTCATCCCCCCAGCAAAATCCCCATTGCCATGGAAACTAGATTCCAAGAGGGAAAGAGAAATTTGCAATTCCTCTGTGGCCCAGGCTTCAAATGACATGACAAACAGCTTTCTGTTGGTCAAAGCAAATCAGAGGATAGAAAAATAGATTATACTTTCAATGTGCTAGAAATGCTGCAAAGAATTATGGACTTTTTTCTTTCTTCTTTCTTTCTTTTTTGTTTTTATTTTTGATTTTTTGTTTTTGTGTTTTTGTTTTACAATTTATCGCAGAGTTTCGCAGATGTCCAAAAAGATCTAAGTTCTGCACGTGTTTGTAATTCTAGATCCTGGACAAACTGAAGACCCAGTTAATGGTGAGCTATAATCTATGAACCTATCCAGCTTGTTGCCTATGTTTACAAATAATTTTTTCTGTTTTCATCGTAAAGCAGAAGCATTTAATAGTTGCGAATGATACCAGACAACCTACAAAGGCTAAATATTTGTTTTCGGACCCTATGAAGCAAGAATAGCTGGCCTCTGTTCAAAAGCATCATGCAATGTTAAGGCCCTCTGCAGATTTTATTTATGACCCTACCGCACCAAGTGACTGGTAATGCTATAATAATTGTCTACACAGTGAGAAAAGAACACAGCACATTGACATGTAAATGAGGAGCTTGTATAAACAATGTCACAGTAAGCTATATGTATGATAGTAAGTTTTTCAATAGTTTGGAAAGGCATGTGAGAGGACCTTGTCTTTGTGTGGCAAGAAAAGTAAGGCCATGATCAATTTCAGTGCTTGCCTTTGAAGCCATGACTGTCCGGGTACAAATAGCCATTGATCTGTAGCCAAATGACTCCTCCCCCATTGATAGTGTCATCCTGAGTATTTTTGTTTGTATATGATCTTATTTGTATTTCTCTTCTAAATTTTCTATTTCTGTTGCTGTGTTAGGGAATTTGGTAAGAGCAAAAACTTTGCCAATTCCATTTTTTATACAATTCACTAGGATAAAACTGAATTAGATGTTACGAGATATGGGAAATCTTTTTCTCATTTGGGCTGCAGTCAGTATCTAAAATTTTAATTTGCATACCAATGCACATATTAAAAACGCAGTTATGGGCTTCTGCTCCAGAAAATCTTATTAAGCAGTGAAAGGTAAGACAAAAATCAAAAATAAACAGACTTCAAAAGCATGAAGCAAAAACTGACAATTTTAAATGTAGAAATAGTTAAAAAAAAATAAAAGTAATCAACTACTTTAATACTGTACTTCCAATAATGTACAGAAGTAGAGACCGGACAGGCAAATCAGCAAGAAAACAGGTGAGGCCACCAGATTCACATACATCAGCAGAATTCTCTGTCATCCTTTCAAGTGAACATTCTTGAATACTGTCCATAAATTAGGCCATAAAATACATTCAAGTGAATTAAAAACACTTTAAGACATAGAAATCAGTACTGGAAGAAAGATGCAGGAGTTCACAAATATGTGGAAATTAAACAATAAATTCTTAAATAATATTTCAACAATAAAAATATCACAAGAGAAAATAGAAAGTACTTACAAATTAATGAAGACAAAGAAAGAAACAACACACTACAGCATGGGGTTTAGCTAAAACAGTGCTGATGGGAAAATTTCTATCTGTAACTGCTATGCTAAAAAAGATATATCACAAGTTGCTAACCTAACTCCTAATTAGAAAAACTAAACTAAAACTAAACTAAACTAAACCAAAGCCCAGCAAAGAAAATAAATAAAGGTATAAACCAATGAAATAAGGAATATAGAAATAGAAAATCAGCAGTTCTTTGAGAAAATCAAAATGGAAAGACCCATAAGTAGACTAACCAAGAAAAAAGAAAAGAATTAAAAATAGGAGCTGTAACTAGAGACTTGAAAAAGACTACAAGGAAATACTATGAAAAAATTCATGCCAATAAATGTACTAGATGAAATGGACAAATTTCTGAAAAGGAACAACCAAAACTGATTCAAAAAGGTAGACATCTGAATAGACCTGAAGGAAGTAAAGAAACTGAATCAGTAATGAAAAACTTTCTACAGATAGAAGTTAGAGGCCAGGTGGCTCATTATTAGATTATACTAAACATTTAAACAGTTAGACCTAATTCTCTTCAAACTCTTGCAAAATATAGAATAAACTGAACAGTCCCTAACTCATTGTATAAAACCAATATTATCCTGATATGAAATTCAAACATCTACACAAAGGAAATACTGTAGACAAATACCTCTTGTGAATGCAGACCTAAAACCATCTCTCAACAAACCACTCTCCAAAAAATATATACACACTTTAGGAAAAGAAAGATTGTATAAATATTTTAATACTCAATTTATTGAGAAATTAATACAAGTTACATTTGGCTTCTACATTTACAATAGGTGCTCAAAGTGGTGGTCATTAGCTTCCAGGCATTTATTAGGATGGTGAACTGCTACTTACATAACCTTGGTCATTGAAATTGATGTACATGCATTTTTCAATTTTGTCTCTAAAGACCAGCAGTGTAGTCAGTTTTCTGAGACGTACAACATCCTTAAGGTCCCCCATATGAGGGTAATACCATCTGTGGAAGAAATATCATATATTTTTCTTTTTCTGAAGAATGTGTATGTACATTTGTTTTCTCCCTCTCTCTCTCTCTCTCTCTCTCTCTCTCTCTCTCTCTCTCTCTCTCTCTCCCTCTCCCTCTCCCTCTCCCTCTCCCTCTCCCTCTCCCTCACTCTCTGCCTCAGAACCAATGGTGTTTATCCCAGGAATGGAATACAACAAGGTGGTTGGTTCAATATATAAAAAATGGTCAATGTGACACACTACATTATAAAAACACAGAGTGACACCTATACTATCATCTCAACATATTCAAAGAAAGCATCTGACAAAATTCAACATGTTCTTTTTAATGAAAAACCACTCGGCAAACCAAACATAGAAGGCAACTTTTGCAACTGATAAAATGCACCTGAAAAAAATCCATAAATATCAGGATAAGTAATGGGAAACATGAAAGGCTTTCCCTCTAGAATCAGAAACCAGATAAGGATGTTCATACCCAACTCTTCTTCAGCACTGTTTTGGAGGTTTAGCCAGAGCAATTAAGCAAGAAACATATGTAAGAAAGCGAGAGGTAACGCTGTCTCTATTGCAGATGACATTATCATATAAAAATCCTAAGCAATCTTTACAAAAACTATTAGAGCTAAAAGAAAGTTCAACAAAGTAGCAGAGTATAAAAATCAATATCCAAAAATCAATCACATTTGTTTATAAAGCCCCTTTTACAGGCTCTAGTGGTCCAGTGGAAATTGTAGGTGTATGGGCCTTGGGCTTTGTGTCCTCATAGATATTAGTGTAAGAACTAAAATAAAAAATGCAGCAAATTTCACACCAGCTAACATATGGAATAAGCCTATCGTAGTTGCCCATCAAGAGACAAATACATAAAGAAAATGGGTGCACACGCAGTATGAAATATTACTCATCCATAAAAAGGAAGGTAATCCTCTCCTCACTATTCCCTTCTTCAGCTACTCTGTAAGGCGGGTAAGATGAGGACGGGCTGATTGTGGCTGGCATTTTTGGTCTCTAGTTTTCAAGGCTGATTTCAATCTTGGTCTTATTTTGGGAAAAATAGTAGTAGCAAAATGAGTGGCTCTAGAAACATCATGAAATAAGCTAGACTCAGAAAACAAGTACATATCACTTGTTCTCTCTCATACATGAAAGCTAAAAAAATAAATTGACCCCATAATAGAGTCGGGACTACTAGAGATTGGGAGGATTGGGGACACCAGTGGGGAGTGCAGATGAATAAAGGAAAGTTGAATTTGATTAGCATATGTTGTGTGTGTAAAGGAGAATGTCACACCAAATACCATTAATCTGAACAACCCAGGCATATTAATAAAAACTAAAGATAAGAATATGTAGCAAATCTTATCTAACAATCTATAAAAAGATAATATATCATGCCTAATTGGGGTTTATCCCAGGACACAAGGTTGATTTAACCTTCAAAAATCAGTCACAATTTACTATATTAGCAGACTAAAAGCAAACAGTTATCCTAAAAGTCACAGAAAAATCTAACATCCATTTCTGATAAAAATTCTAGGGATAGAATGAGTCTTCTCTACCACAATAGAGGCCTCTGCAGAAACCTGCAGTTAACATCATACTTGACAATGAAAGACTGAATGTTTTCCCCATTATTGAAAATGAGACAAGAATGTCTGCTCCTGACACTTTTATCCAACATTGTATTGTAGTCAACACTTAGTAAATGTAACCAGGGGAAGAAGAGAAAAAAATAAAAGGCATCTCGATTGAAAAGGAAGAAATAAAACCTTCTTCACTCACAGCCAAAGTGGTAATTTACATGAAAAATTCCACTGCTTCCACAAAAGTGTCCTGAGAATTAATCAGTATGTTTAGCAAGGCTACAGGATGTGTGATCAATATTTTAAAAATCAATTGTGGTTCTGTATACTAGCAAGAAACAATAAAAATTTGTATGCTCACAACATGATAACTATAGTTAATAATATATTGTATATTTCAAAACTGCTAAAAAAGTAGATTTTTAAATGATTTCCCCACAAAAGTAATAAGCAGATAAGGTGATAGATATGTTAATTACCTTGATTTAATCTTTTTACTATATATATATATATATAGCCTAAATAATGCACTGTATTTCATGAATATATAGTATTATTTGTCAATTAAAATTGAAAGATAGAATTTTAAAACAGTACTATCGGTCATCTACTTCCTGGAATCTGAACATGTGCTTTTCCCTATGTTCCTCCCACTACATGCAGTGGAAGACTCTGGGCCTTACCCACCCGTCCCCTTTACCCATAGAGAATAGGTTCCTAGACCCTAAACGTACAAAAATCTCTACATGTTTAAGTTCCCTATGTGAAATGGTGTAGTATTTGTATAGAACATATGTAATCCTCCCGTCTACTTTGAATAATCTCTAGATTACTTATAATATCTAATACAGCACAATGTAATGCTATGTAAACGGTTCTTATACTGTACTGTTAGGGCACAGTAAGAAAATCTGTACATGTTCAGCACAAACCTCTTTTTCTACCACTTTAGATTTGCAGTTAGTTGAATGTGCTGATGTAGAACCCACACAGAGGGTGACCTATATAAGACAGACACAAAAAACAATGAAAGGTGGGGGTAGGCAGGAAACTTCAGGACCTGGGACATTGCAGGAAGGGAGTTCCTGGGGTTTTCTTTCTGCCTCATTTATCTCAGACCCAGAGCAGCACATGACCACTCAGAGGCCCAGTAGGCATAACCTCAAAAATCCTCCCCCCAAAAAAGCCTGTGCTCTCCAACCAAATTCCTAAAACAGAGGCAGGCTGGTGAGACAGAAGACTTTTAGACAGCAATATCCATGCTCCAGGAAAACATCACAGACAAACCTGAGACCCCACCCCGCCAGCAAAAGCTGCCAAGGGAGCCCAGATTCCTCCCCTTGAAGGCTGAGAAGGGGGACGCCCTCCTTCCTCCTTGTCCAAGAAGCCTGGGACTTGGACAAGAGGGAGCTGGACTTTCATCTCTGCCAAGATTTACATATACAGCAGCCCTTCCCTATGTCAGTGGGGGTCATAGGAGAGCCTGGTTTTCTCCCCACCCACCAGAGACAATGTTCCTCTGCACCTGTCCACTGGGGTGGCACATTATAGATCAGAACTCACACCACCACTCATGTGGAGAACCCAGAACTCCAATCCCTCACCCATGAGGAGGACACTTATCCTAGATGACCCTGGTCTACCTTCCCAGAATGGTGGCACAGCTGATGGCCATGGACCATTTTTGGAAGCACTGTGTCTTAGAAAGATAAGAATTCTCCTGCCATGGGAGACAACCATTTTACTCAGATATTTTCCCCAAGTAAATGAAAGTGTACGTCCATATAAATGTCCAGAGCCACTGTATTTGTAATAAGCAAACACTGGATACAACCTGAATGTCCATTAGCATTTGGATAGACAAAAATATTATATCCATACAAGATATCACTTAGAACAAAGAGAAATGAACTGTTATTACACCCAACAAGGTGGACAGATCTCAAAATAATTATGCTGAGTGAAAGAATCCAAACAAAAGAAGTACATGCTGCATGGCTGCATTTTTAAAATTCATTGTTTATAATGACAAAAAGCAGATCAGTGGTTGCCTAGGAACCTAGGAAAGGGAGGAGGAGTGTGAGGAAGGGAATCCTGAGGGACACAAGATGCTTTGGGGTTTGATGGATTTGTTCATTATCTTCACTGCCTTTGTTCATCTGTATTGACTAGAGAAGAAAGGTCTGGAACGTTGATAAATTAAGTGATCATTTTCATTAGTTAAAACAAAAATATCCGGAAGATTAATTTCTCGTCTGTCTAAATTTGAGGGGGGTTATAAATGAACATATTTGGAGTAAAATAGAAGATTTTAACACTCAACATACCCAATCATCTTTTCCCTATCTACATGCAGTTCAGTTTAAAAAGCAGCACAGTCCTGTCCACATGAGCCTGCAGTCAAGGTTTTAAAGGTCCGAGTATCCATTCAGAAAGGGCTGAGCACTGAGCACAGTAGTCAACAGAACTAAAAAACTCTGGGAGTCCAGAGAAACCCATTAACACCTTCACGTGGAATAAGCTGGAATGCATAATGGGTCATGACTTTACATTTATTTTGATAAATGGTCCAATAACCTGGAGTTAAAATAAATAATTCATCCTCCCCTCTCCTTCAGCCTAAAGCTCCAAAGATATATCATAAATTGAAATCATGCCACAATCATCAGCAGATCCTTTTACTGAATTTCATTCTAAAGACAGGCCAGATAATTTCTAATGAATGGCAGTCTCCTTTCCTCTCAGATTTGCTGAATCCTTGGATAAAATTAAGCAGTGGCCCTGGGATAGCAGCAGAAGCTTTCTACCCATGCAAATTAAATATCACAACTCCATCCTCCCCTATGTCCCACAGAGAAGAACTACTTGGATTGCCCATTTTGGGAAGCTTGCCCTGTTGCTGGATACCCTCACAATTGTACTTTCTGTCTCCCTTCTCTGGATTTAAATCCAGTGCACCTGAAAGTGGGACACATATATCTCCAACCCTTTGTTCTTTCAGTCCCATGAAGCACAACCAAAGAGCATTCATCTGACTCACGGAAATATTTGTTCTCCTAGTCAGGATCCCTATTGAGCACAAATGTTTGTTTATTAAACTCTTTCTGTATGAAAAGTCAGTGAAACAAAAGCATGTTCCAAATAGAGACAGAGAGAGAGAGAGAGAATTTAAAGTCGACTTTCCTAAATATGGAGGAGGAACAAATTGTTTGCCATTAATAGAATACAGATTCATCTCATATTCATTCTATAAATATTTATTGATCACCTACTATATGGAGGTCATTTTTCCAGGCCTGAAAATGTAGCAGTGAGGAACAGATAAAAATGCTCATTGGCCAAAGGATATTCTACTAGGGACAGAGAAAGCTTGCAATAATTAAAATAAGTAGATGCTGAAGTCTGTAAAATACAACTACGTTTTCTGGAAGTCAGTGACATTGGGAATGTAGAGAAGGAAGTCCTAGAGATGGGAGCGCAGCAACTCCACAGAAGCATGAGGAAGGCCCAAAGGAAAGTGGATTCTAGCCAGGGTTGGAAGGATGTGATGGGGCAGCTGTGAGAGCACTGCGGGAGAGGAAACAGCAAAGGCCAGGTCACACGTACCTACAGTGTTGGGGCTGAGAGACTGGGCTCGCAGGTTACTGAGCCCATGATTATAAGGACTTTGGACTTAATTCTGACTGAAAGGTGATCAGTGAGGTTTGATCAAAGTTGTCATGGAACTTAAATCTTTTTAAATTGTGGTCAAATACAGAAAACAAAATTTACCACTTTCACCATGTTTAAGTGTATAGATCTGTGGCATGGAGTGTGGTCACATGGTGGCACAATTCATTACCACCATCCCCTTTCCTAAACTCTTCATCTTACAAACTCTGAAACTCTACGCCTGCTAACACTAACTGCCCAATCTGTCCTTCTCCAAATCCACCAATCACCATTCTGCTTTCTGTCTCTATGACGTTAACTCCTCTAGGAAACTCATGTCAGTGGGACCATACAGTATGTGTCCTTTTGTTTCTGGCTTATTTCTCCTAACAGAAAGCCTGCAACGTTCATCAACGTTTGAGCATGTATTCAAATGTCCTTCCTTTTGAATACTGAGTAATATCTGTAGTATGAATATTGTACATTTGCTTCAACCATGAATATACACTTCAGGTTGTTTCTACCTTTGGCTACCGTGAAAAGTGCTGCAGTGAATGTTGGTGTGCAGTTCTTTTCTTTTCAAGACCCTTTCAATTCTTTCCATTGGGACAGCCAGAAATGTAATTGCTGCACCAGATGGTAAGTCTATTTTTAACCTTTTGCAGAACTACCATGCTGTTTTCTTACTGCAATATTTAAGGATAGACTAGGAGTGGACAAGAAGGATAGCAGTGGGGTCACTGAGGAGGCTGTCTTAAATCTGTTCCACTACCAGACCTGAGATGGAGGATTGTATGTAGAAACTTGCCTAGAGATTACATAGGAAGGGAGGAAGAGACATATGTGGGATGGGAAGAAAGTAGGATGTGGCAGAGGAGATACAATTGCCAAAAGTCCTCATGTGATCATGCAGGCTTTAAGGGTGGAGGCTTTTTAAGGTCATTACCAACCTGAGACAAGGCCTTCCCAGCCCCGTATTGATTGATCACTGGTACTTGCTGATGCAAAGATCCAGGTATGACTTGAGCTAGTCAGCTGCCGTCAGTGGAGGACAATTCCCAGACAGAAACTAATTAATAGCCTTCACCAGCCCTGCCAGCTGCTGAGGAAATGTGGGCTTAGATTCAGAGGCCCAAGGATCTGGGTGGCACATCCAGGTGTCCACTACAGAGGTAATGTGACAGTCTGTGCTGCTGCAGATAGTGGCTTGGCCAAGGATGTCAGTACTTGACCAAGGAAGTCAGCTGTTGAGTCATGAGCGGTTTTGAATTTTTGAACTGTTTTGAAGGTAGAGCAAAAATTACTTGCTGAAAAATTTGATGTTTGATGTGAGAAAAAATAAAAGGTAAGCCAAAATGACTTTAACATTGTTGGCCTAGCAAGTAGAAAGACCAAGTTGCTACTAACGGTGTTGGAAAAAAACCACTGGAGGACCAGATTTGGGGATGTGCTCAGCATTTAACCTTAGACATGGTATACCGGAGTTGCCTGTTAGATACTCGAGAGCAGATGATAAGCAGGAAATTGAATATATAAGGGTAGGTTTTAGAGGACAAGTCCAGCCAGGTAAATAAACTCAGAGAGTCCTCAGAACACATAAGGTATTTAAAAGCTTGAGACTGAACAGCATCATCTAAGATGTAGATAGAGAGAAGAAGTCTGAGGGTTAAGAACCAGGAGTCTAACTTTTAGAGGTGAAGATGATTTCATATTGGATGATAGAAGGAATAGTCATCACAAAAGGAAAAGCAGAAAGTGTGGTGTACTCTCTACTCTGCTTTCTACCACTGTCCTGGATTCTTGCTTGGTCCTTTCCAACTGTGATGGGCCCTGCAAGGATACCCTGCTTCATGCATTGTAGGAGAATTCTTATCCCCTGCCTCCCTCTGGGTTTGGCCAATCTTTCTTCACAAGCTTCCAGCAGGCACTATTTTACTCCATGTCCACTCCTGTTGCCTACATCCCTGCTTCTTTGGCTCCAACTCCCAACTCAGTTCAAGAAACATTTCCGCCATGCACTCCTTGAATCTACGAGTGTTAAGAGCTTACTCGGGTTATTTTTCTCTGCGTATATCAAGCTCCTGCCTTTACCCTATCACTCTTCCCTAAATACTCCATTTATAGCCATGTCTCTTTAAAAATTGCTGCCTGGAATTTTCTCTGTATCTGCCAAGACCCTGACTAATGTATATTTTATCCTGGAAGAAATGTAAAAAAAAAAAATAATAATAGTTTGGAGAAGGAGAAGAACAAAACACTTTTTCAAGAGCTACTTACATTATAAAAGTGCAGTGAAAAATGACCACAAGGTTTCACAGCATGAAAAAAATGGTAGATTGTATCAAGAGCAATTTCCTTAGAAAGTGGTAGAAGACAGATGCCTAGAATAAGACTGAGAGAGAAAAGAAAGAAAAGAATTTGGAAAAAGTAAGAGAAGGCAACTATTTTAAGGTGTTTTGCTGTAAACAAGAATAAAAAGCAGAGCAGTTTGGGAGAGGAAAATGAGAAAAATACTAATTTTTAGATGAGAAAAATATTAGCCTGTTTCCATGCTTGTGGGAATGATCTAGCATAGTAGGGAAGCAATGACGCAGATGGGGTTGGAAATTACTGTAGTCACGTGCCTGAGTAGAAGGGGGAAGATACTTAATAATACAAGAATGGAGGGCCTGGCCCAAATGTGGTTTGGAGAATTTACCTTCAGTGCTTGGAAATAAGCAGAGGTAGAGATGCAGATACTGATTGGTCAGCAGGTATGGGGGTAGAAACGTGTTGCGATCCTTCCCTTAGCACTTTTTAACCTACAATCATGGCATTTCCTGATGAGTGGGCCTTAGTCTGAGGTTGGAAGAGACAAGGGTAACATCAACTGCTCAGAAAGTGGGAAAGTGATAGAGTAGAAAGATTCACGCAGACTATGGGACTCCACTGAGGGTGATTAAAATCCTTTTTATTTTCTGTGGGGTTTTTTTGTTTGTTTTGTTTGTTTTGGTACCAAGAATCAAACTCAGGACCTTGTGCTTGCCAGGAAGGTGTTGCACCACTGAGCTATAGGCCCTGTCCTGAGAATGTTTAAAGAGAGCTGTACCTTCAAGGTAGCATCATGGTTTCTCTCCTGCTGTATTTAGTTACCTGGGTGCTGATACAGTCTAGAGAAGAAATTTTCCTGCAGGTTTGGAGTTTTTTCAAAAAAGAACTGAAAAAGCAGAAGGAGCAACACTGTTAGCACAGTAGGCACAAAGATAATTATTCCTGTTTCTCAAGAATTTCAAGAAACTAAGGAGGAATGTGGATAGTGGAGTAAGGTGAGCTGTTCGGTCCTAGACGGAACAACCTCAAATACTGGTGGTATATGAAATACATAAAGTCCCATTCAAAGTACACTGAAGGACATAAAGTGATTCTTTGTACATACAATATTTTTATTCTTAATAGACCTAAATTCTATTGGGAGAGCATAAATTCCCAAAGGTTTAAAGAGTTCACTAATTTTCATTACATACCTCCTGAGTACAAGGAAGCTTGCTTTAAAAGGAAGAACTGAAATTATCATTATTTGCAGATGATATTATATTCTATATAGAAAACTCAAAAACTCCACTAAAAGAATCTTAAATTAATAATCAATTTCAGCAAACCAGCAAGATACAAGATTAACACAAAAACCACTAGCGTTTGTGTACATTAACACTGAACTAGATGAGAAGGAAATTCTGAAAATAATGCCATTTACAGTCTAAGGATTAACCTAACCAAGGAAGTGAAAGACTTCTACAAAGTAAACTACAGCACTCTGAAGAAAGAGATTGAAAAGGACATCAGAAATTGGAAAGCTGTCTTTTGCTCTTGGAGAAGTAGAACTAATATTGCCACAATGGCCATACTTCCAAAACTTTCATGCAGATTCAGTGCAGTCCCAATGAAAATACCAACAACATATTTTACAGATCTAGAGAAAACAATCTGAAAATTCTTAAGATCAAAAGAGACCTTGAATAGCAAAAGTAATTTTGGACAATAAGAGTAAAGTAGGCAACATAGTAGTAACAGATTTCAAATTATACTACAAAGCAGTAGTGATAAAATAGCATTGTAGTGAGTCAAAAACAAACACTTGGATCAATGAAACAGAATAGAGGATACAGAAACATCCCCAGACATATTCAACCATTTGATCTTTGACAAAGTATCCAAAAGCATATGTTGGAAGAAAGACTAGTCAGCATGTGATATTGGGAAAACTGGTTATCTGTTTATAGAAAATTAAAATGGACCCTTATCTCTCACCAAGTACTAAATTAAAATCAAAATGGGTCAAAGATATAAACATTAAAACAGAAACTGTAAACCTACTGGAAGATAAGATAGGTAAAACACTTGAAGACATAGATGTAGAAAAGAATTTTCTAATCATAACCTCAACCACACAAGAAATAGCAGCAAGAATCAACAAATGGGTTATCAGACTGAACAGTTTTCCATATAGCAAAAGAATTGATCAGTAGATTGAATATACAACCTACAGAATGGGAAAAAATTTTTACCAACTACTCCTCAGACAGAGGACTAATATCTAGAATACACACAGAACTCAAGAAAAATTAAAACACCTAAAATTAAAGACCCAGTTAAGAAATGGGCTAAAGAAATGAACAGACACTTCACAGAGAAAGAAATACAAATGTTTAACAAACGTATGCAAAAGTGTTCAACATCTATGGCCATTAGAGAAACATAAATTAAAACAACGTTAAAATTCCATCTTACTCTGGAAAGAATGGCAATCATGAAGAAAAAAATAATAACAAATATTAATGAGGCTGTGGTGAGAAAGGAACCCTCCTGCATTGCTGGTGGAAATGAAAATTAGTACAACTGTCAGTGTGGAGCTTTCTCAAAGAACTGAAATCAGAAATTCCATTTGACCCAGTTATTCCTCTGCTAGGGATCTTCCCCAAATAACTTAAGTCATCACACCTCAGTGACACACATGGACCAGTGTTTTCAGCAGCACAATTTGTAATGGCTAAGTCCTGGAAGTAGCCTGTATACCCATCAACGGATGACTGGCTAAACAAAATGTTATATATATATATATATATATATATATATATATATATATATATCCAAATATTACCCAGCTATAAAGAGTGACAAATCTGGGATATTTGTAGGAAGATGCACCTGGAAAATATAATACTGAGTGAAATAAATCAGGCACACAGCTTAACTACCATATAGTGTCTTTCATTTGAGTGAGGCAAAGTACAAAAGCAAATGATAAAGGATGGATAGAAAGAGACAAGGGGACATATCTCATCCAATAGGGAAGTGGTCCAAGGGAGCAAGAATGAGGGGTGAGGAGGAAGAGAAGGGGAAATGAGAGGAATAAAGATGTGCTACGTACAGGATCCTGATAATACCAGTTAATTTAAACATTATATGCCATAACATGAGTTAAGACAAATAACATTAAGAAATATGTAAAATAATGTGGGAAAATCATAGGAAGAAAGGGAGAGAGAGGAAAGGGGATTAGAATAAAAAAAGCTGTAACATATACATGTAACCACCCCCCAAGATGATAGTATACTGCAAACATGTACTAACAAAATAAAATTGTTTTCAAAAAAAACATAGGGTCTCTCTCTCTCCCCCCATCTCTCTCTCCCTCCTTCCCTCTCTTTCTCTCTCCCTCTCTCTCTTCCTCTATCCCTCCTTCTTCTCTCCTTTCCGCTTTCTTACCTCCTCTCCCTCTTCATTGATAAGGCCAATTATGGATGATTAGAAATAACGCTGAAATAAGGAAGGTCAGGATACAGGAGATGAAGTAAAGGGATGAATCAATTGTGATTCAAGATGTTAGATCGTGGAGGAGAACTGTTAACAGTCTCATTGCTTGAATGTGTACTTTGTATGTTTTAACTTTGTAACTTGAACAACTATTTCCAAGATGATAGTGTGTAAGTTATCAACTAATGATTTCTTAGTATTTTTTGTTCTTTTCTTTTTTTTCCTTGGAATTTTGTATTGTTGCTACCCTTTTTTCTATTTTGTTTGTTTTGTTTTCTTTTCTTTTTAAATAAAAAATTTTTTAAAAGATGCAAACAAGAGGGAGCTAAACCTCAAGAACGTGTGGCACCAATTGTCTTCTATGACCCATATTAAACTCAGTTTCAGGCAGACAGACCTAGGTTTCATTACGGGCATCTCTGCCTCCCACATCTAACAAAAAGTCCTTTTGCTTTCTTGGGCCTAAATTCCACGTGTGTGACGCTGAAATACTAGTCTATCTTCTGCCGGCTTGTTGAGAGGATCAAATGAAGGAGCAAAGCACTCATCAGAGACTAGGAGTACAACAAAGTGAGGTCAAGTCCAGTTAATTTTGAAGCTCTTGTTTCACTTCCACATTCTGTTTCCCACTGCAGTTCCCTGGGCCTCCAGAGGCAAGTGGGGCGTGGAAGTGCCTAAAAAGACAGGAATAGGTCTCAGTTGGGGACAAGGCTGTAAACTCTAGAAAAACTTTCTTCATTTTTCAGCAGTTTTTATCCCTAAAATATTTTCTAAACTTTGGTAATAAAGCAAAATTTGAAACCACCATAAAGAGTATGAAGGTAAAGGCTACTTCTTCTGTTTCTTTTCTTTTTTCATGCAACTCTTGTAATTAAACACAAGTCTTGAATAATGCAAAGCTATAATTCATGCAACTTGATCCCTAATGAGATGGAAACAAGCCAGGTTTTAATTTGTTGAACTTGTGGGGGATAGTATAATGAGTTGGAAAGAACAGATGCAAAATATGTCCTGTTTCATCTAAAATCAGCTCAACATTTCATTTCTGTGTTCAGTCTCATAAGCTTTTAATACCTTCGATATAACTTTAAATTTTTCTGCTGAGGAGGTGATTATGTCTCCCAGGTACGTTGCGCTCCCTTCAGGGAAACTTCCCAGTTCTTTCTAGTTTCTCAGAATCTTCAGTGACCTCAACTTCTCAGACTTTTAAGCCATGGAAGAAAATTTGATCCATTAATGGTCTATAACAAGTAAGTGTTCAAAATGCAACTTTAACCTAAGATCAGGAATGTTTTGTAAATGGTTGGTAATTGGTTCTAAATATAGGCAAAAGGGCATGCCACTAGCAAACTCTGTTCTGGTGGTAATTCTGGAATTGAAACCAAAAGAGAAAAGCATTTCAGCAAAAGAACCATATAAGCAAAAATACGGAGGCACGAATATGCATGTCTTGTTTGGACATAATGGGAAGACTGAGCTTATTCTACTCTTTATATTGATTCCTCTCATAGGTATACAAGAAGTTAGACACATAGAATTTTTCAGTGTATCCCTCCTTCAGTTATAGGTCTTCCAGGGATCCAACTTCTCTCCTTAATAGTATATAACTCTTTAAACAAGTAAGGAAGAAACCAGAATGAATCGTATGCACCCTATGCTGGTTAATGGGTGAGTACTCAAAATATGATCTCCATATAGGTAGTAGAGATGTGTCTGGGTCCCCAAGATAATTCATAGGAGGCCTTGTAAAATTCAAGATATCCTAGTAGTCATGGATAAACATTACCACAGTGTAAGAATACAAAGAACACTCAGCAATAGTAAAAAGCACACAGAACAATGTCAAGTCTGCAAGGACATTTTCCCTAGGTAGTCATATTGGGATGCCCCCAATTCCCACAGCAAGGAATTATGCAGCAGGAGTGGAATGTTGCCTACCAGGAGAGCTCATTACTCGTTAGGGATTCAGTATCCATGTTTTCCCTGGGGGTTGGCTTGCAAGCACTCTGCCTAACACATACCACAACGGCAGATCTCCAGCAGGAAGCAGGAGCTCAGCATAAACCCCATAGCTGGTTCATCTTATACACTGCACACTTACTAATTCTGGGCATGGTAAGAACTCCAGTCTGAATCCAAGGTTTTATCCTTCCCTCCGAGAAGGCCTTTGTTAGAATGAATTTCTCAAACTTGCTATGCTAAACATTTTCTTCACGAGAGGTCAGAAAAATATTCAATCAATTATTACCCAGTGAAAGATGCAGAAAACTATACAGAAAGTACAATTTTTACCTAAATGGAAATGAGAAGGGGGTTATTTCTAGATTTGAACAATTCATCAAGTATTCATTGCAGGCTTACCAAAGAGCACGGCCGAAACAGAAAGCATTTGGGGAGGCCAGACAGAGAAGAAACCAGCAGCAGTAATGAATAAGAAAGTCTCCTCTGAGCTGAATCTCGAATGATGAAGATAGAATTGGGAAGGCCAACAACAGAGGAGGGGAAAACACACTGGCAAATGAGCACTACAACAAAGGTACATGTGTAATTCATTCATGTGCTCATCTTGCCCATAGCAGTTTCCTAATGGTGCTACAAATTATCACAAATGTAAGGGCTTAAAATAGCATACATTTACTTTCTTACAGTTCTGGAAGTTAGAAATCTGAAATGAGTTTTATAGGGTGAAAACTGAGGTATTTCTAAGGCTCTTTCTCTCTATAGATTCTTGGCGAGAGGATCCACTGTCTTGCCTTTTCCTGCTCCTCCTGGTCATCTGAGTTGCCTGGATCATGATTCCTTCCTCACCAATTCCTGCCTCATCATCACATCTTCTGCTATGTTTACTTCTCTTTATAAGGACCTTGCGATTACATGAGGGCCACCTAGATGATCTAGAATAATCTCTCATCTCAAGATCCCTCATTTAATCATAGATACAAAATAGCTTTTGCTATAGAAGTAGAATTTGAATGCTCTAGAGATTGGAGAATAGACATCTTTGGGCAGATGGCTGTATTCGGGCCACTCACTACACAGTCCTCTACCCATTCGTTTATTAATTCAACAGAGATGTATTGATCTTTATACATCAATCACTGTCTCAAGCAAAAGGAAAATTTTAAAAACTATTTCACTTACTTAATAAGTATTTTGGTATGAGTGTGTGTGTGTGTGTGTGTGTGTGTGTGTGTGTGTGTGTCTGTGTTGAGAGCTTTGGTTAAGTTCTTTCTTGGTTTGGTAGGAATTCACTGTTTAGTTTCTATACCACTGCAATAAGACAAATATCACAATAAAGTGAGAAACGTGAATTTTTTTGGTTACCTGAGACAAGTAAAAGTTATGTTTATACTATATTATAGTCTAAATGTGCAATAGAATTATGACTAAAAAAACCTGTGCACCTTAATTTTTAAAACTTCCTTATTACTAATAATAATCCAAGATCTAGAGGAAATAGTATCAATAGATCCATTTATTATGGGGCTGCCACAAACTTCAATTTATGAAAAATACAATATCCGCAAAGCACAATAATATGAATTACAATAGAATTATCCAGTTTTGTTTTCTGCAATTTCAGTTGCCGGTAGACAACTTTATACCAAAAATGTTAAATGGAAAATTCCAAAGATGAACAATTCTCAAGTTTTAAATTGCATGTCATGCTGAGTAATGTAGTGAAATCTCGCACCATCTGAGACAGCCTCATTCCTTCAACCAGTGCTACCTACTTGCTAACCACGTAGTAGCCTCTTCTTGGTTGTCAGAACAACTGTTGCAATGTTTGCATTCAATGATCCTTATTTTATTTAGCAATGATCCCAAAAGGCAAAAATAGCATTGCTGGCAATTTGGATATGCCAAAAAGAAGGCATGATATGCTTCCTCTAAGAAAAAGGTAGAAGTATAAGATATTTTGAGGAGCAGAGACTGCATTTATGTAAGTTTTATTACAGTTAATAGCTACAGTTATTTTACTTTATTATTAGATATTAATCTCTTTTTGTGCCTAATGTGAAAATTAGAGTTTATCACAAGTATGTATGTATAGAAAAAAAATAGTAAATATAGAGAGCAGTACTATCTGAGATTTCAGATGTCCCCTGGGGCTTTGGCAACTCTCTATACAGGAGGCATATAATCTATCCGAGAGCTGTTTTTAAATACTGGTCAAACATACAGAAACCGTGAGGGGAATCTGCAGCACTGTAATAGCACACAGGAAAAGGCTTGGAGTTTCAGAAGGGAGGGTCTCATCCCTTATAAGGAAAATACCCATGTTCCATGGTGGCCCCAGCCTTGAAAAACAAGGGTAGATTTTTCTACAACTCATACTGCACATATAATATTATGGCCCTGGATCAGAATGAGTTACTTACTCACTGACATTAACAGCCTGAGTCAACAAAATAGCTATTTTAAGATTAAACCAAAGACAAATGGCCTAAGATATGTTTATGCCAAATTACTGTATACATTTACTTGTTCAATGTTTGGATCTATTTTTTACACTGTCTTGATAAGTTCATTGATAATGATAAATTGTGAATAATTCAAATACAGTGGCACCTCACTTCTGTCTGGGGCAGGTGGCCACATGCATGCTTGTGTAGGAAAGATGTCTGCAGTCCTGTTGCTCACCCAGTGTGTGGTCAGCCAGTGGAAGCATGATTTTACCAACCACTTCTGTCTGACAGCTGAACTGTTTGCAAACTAAAGCAATAGTAAGCCACCGTACCAATGAGTTGGGTCTCTCTACCCCTCCTCATCACTGGAGATGAAAAGATTCTATTACTAGGGCCATTTAAGAGTATGCAGAGAAACAAACAAATAAACAACAACAACAAAGATGGCCATTGTTGGGTGGGGATTTAGCTCAGCAGTGTAAGCGCCTGCTTGGCAAGTGTGAGGTCATGAGTTTGATCCCCATTACCAAACAAACAAACAAAAAAAAGCATGCAGAGAACATGTGAAGTCTACTGTATGGATCTAGGAAATGGGAAAGCCACTGCTGGCATGTTCACCTTGCACACTTATCCTCCTGTAAACACTCAGAAGCTTGCAAGGAGAGCTAGGAGTGTAGCTCAGTGCTAGAACACTTGCTTAGCATGTGCAAGGCCCTGGGATCAACCCCTAAAACTTAACATAATGAACTTTACAAGTAAACATAATACCTAAAGATAAGGATAGAAGAGGCACTACTAGACCTTCTCACCTGATAAGAAGATGTCACTTTGATGGTTCAGTACAGGATATTGTGCTAACTCTAAACATAGCTTAATGAATGCCAGCTGATGCTCAAAGTGAAGTGAGAGCTATGTGAAGATGACTAACCTGTGCTTTATCTAAGATATAAGAAGTAAATGTGCTTAGAGGAAGATTTGCTTGCTTAGGGGTTTGCCATGCAGTCACACACACATTTCTACAGAAGCGCAACTCACAAAGACATGTGAAGGCACCTATCTCCTAGTTCCTGACTGTGTTATCACCCACCCTGCTCTATTCCTCCAGCATCAAAAAAGCTGCCAATGTGGAAGTCACGGCAATAATCCCCAAATTTCCATTCTGACCCACTGTAGACCATGAGGGAGGTACACATGATTCATTTTAAATTGACAAAAATGAGAAGATTTTTACAAAATTACAAAAACTAATGTTATTCAACTGAGAGTACTGGCAGGCTGCATAGATAGTACCAGAGTCAAAAACAAAGTGAATTCTGAAGCCAAATGAGTAAGTGGGTGCCAATTCCAGCTCTATCAGGTATCACAACAAGACTGATTATATTGCATAATTGACTCCTCTTGGCCTCAGTTTACTTACTTTTCTTAAGGTCCATTCTGGGTCAGAATGGAAATCTGGGGGCTGCTGCAGTGACTTCCAGCCCTGGTATTCACTTATGCTGAAGAGATAGAACAGGGTGAGTGTTAACAGAATCAGCAGCTAGCAAGATATGTATGTGGGTTTGCATGTTTGCATGTTTGTGGGTTGAGCTTCTGTAGTTTGCACATTTATGAAATGCAGATGTTCATAAAGGCATAGCTTTGTGTTAAGGACCAAATAAAATAATAGATGATTTTCTATTCCAAGATAATTATCTATAAGTACATAATTTATTAAAATAAATTATAAAGCATTTAGAATAGCAGTAATTTCTCATAATGTAGCACATGGTGATGCTACACCTGTTTTTGCCACATGAGTACAGTTTCATTTAATCTTAGTTCATGTTTCAACTATTTTCCTAGTACTTTTAATCTTTTGAAAAATTCTGATTTTTGGAAATTATTTGACTTAGTGTTGATTTGGTTTTGATATTCTTTTTTAGTATACAGTTTGGGGAATGGGTATATTCATATAATATAATTTTCTATCTCTTCACATTCTTCTCCTTTACCTGCCCTTCCCCATCACCAAAAATTCTGTCTTCTTATTTCTTACCATCTCTCCTCTATTTTATTCATTTATTTAGTTAGTTAGGTTATAATTTTTTTCATATAAGAGAAACCATGACGTATTTAATTTCTGTGTCTGACATATTTCACTTAGCATTATGTTCTCAAGTTCCAACTGTTTTTCTGAAAATAACATTATTTCATTATCTTATGGCTGAATATTCCACTGTGTGTGTGTGTGTGTATCATATATATGTACACATACATGCATGTGTATATCACATTTTTATATTGTTATTGGAAAAAATAAAGAATTTGCATTTAACCTAGGAATGGATTGCACACACCTGTAATCCCAGCCTCTTGGGACACTGAGGCATCAGAATCACAAGTTTAAACCAAGCCTGGGCAACTTAGCAACTTAGCAAACACCTGCCTCAAAATTAAAAAAAAAGTAAGTGAAGAAGGTCTGGGGATAGACATAGTTCAGTGGAAAAGCCCTGAGTTCTGAAATCCTCAGGAGGGAAGGAAAAATAGGCACCCAATGTTCTATAGCATTTAAACTCAGTTTTTAAAGCCTCATTGAAATCTCCAAATCTGTAAAATACTAAGTCTAACACCTCATTTTGTAAACAGGAAAACTAATGTCCATATAAATTAGATTAGTTTCCATGCACTGATCATCCTGTTGGATGAATCCCAGCCCCTACAATGCCCTGCCTGGTTGACCTATTCCTTCTCATCAGGACCTTCCCACAACACTGGCTTGGTTTCTCTTCCTCCACGACTCTATGACCAAGTTGGAGCCTGCTTTCTTACCTAGGAGATCTACACAATACCCATATATTTTCCTACTAACACAGGCGGCTTTTTAAGGTTGTTTTTCATGATGAAATCCATCTCATCAGGAAGGACTTTTAATGGAATACACATAGGATTGAAATTGCAAAGGTGGGTTAGGAATGGTGGCACAAGCCTGTAATCCCAGCACTCAGGAGGCAGAGGCAGGAAGCTCACTGGGCTACACAGTGAGTTCAAGGCCAGCCTGGGATACATAGTGAGACCCTGTCTCAAAAAAAAAAAATTGAAAAGGCTGTGAAATCATGCAACATTTCTGTGATCTGTACATCAATGAGGCCTCTGCAACCCACCAAGTTCAGGCTGATTCCACCAATGGAGAAATTGGTAAAAATGTGGAATTTTGGATAAGGCCTTCGTCTTTGTACCTTCTGCAATTTTTAAATTCTTTAAAATAAATCAATGTTTCTACAAACTTCACATATTTCAACTTACATTAATTACACATCAAATGTGAAATGTAAAACTTCACAAATATTAGTGAAGCATTCTCTCTTCAAAAGAGAGTAGTGGAAATCATCAGAAAAGCATTTTACAACCTATCATGAAATAAAAAAACAAGCCTCTTCTTTTCTTTTTCCTCCAAAAAAAAAATGGTACAACTAAATATATTCTAGATACCCACAGATACAGACTAAGCAATACCCTGGATATCGTATTCCAGGGTAACTGAGAGTCTACAGTCTCCATGGCTGTGCCCTGTGACACAGGATATATTACAGTGAGCCCAAGGTGGAGGCAACAG
Organism: Dolichotis patagonum; assembly: GCA_004027295.1. Lineage (NCBI taxonomy): Eukaryota > Metazoa > Chordata > Mammalia > Rodentia > Caviidae > Dolichotis > Dolichotis patagonum. The sequence continues at coordinate 100,464 of PVJX010002531.1, read as the reverse complement.
TCATTGATCTTGACCAGTGAAGTAAAAATAGTTTCACAAATTTTATTAAGCTTGCAATGGTGATACAATCTAAGCTATATATGATAACAAATATATGTCTGAAATAAGAATTCTGGCTTTTTTTAGATTTGAGGGTATGAAAAGAAGGATTACATTTCTCTGCAATGTTTCCTAAAGATATATCTTTATAAAAATAAAGCACAAACTCTGAGGTGTCCAATAGTCCCAAAGCAGATAGAAGTGTATGTATTCCTAGTTTTCTCCCACAAGATGGAGCCGGTTGCAGATCTATGATGTTGAATCTGCAGTCAGAAATCTGTGTTATTTGTAGAAAAGGAAACTGAATCCATTGTTCTTGCTTTTAGGGACTAACAGAGGATTCTTTTAACAACAGTTCATGTTTCCAAAAAAAAAAAAATGTTGTCAGGGATGTCGGGAATGGGTGGCGTTTATGGCAAGAATCCTACTAGACGTGGAAGTGAGAGTTGAGAGAGTGTCATGCTTTCAGTTGTGGTAATGGAGCCGAGAAATATTTTGACATCAGCATGCAGGATCCCTGAATTCTGCTCTTCTAGCAACTTATCTGGCATTAGTGAAGAAGACCAGTATTGTAGGGCTATTTGTCACTTAGGAAACGGAACACTTGGAAAATAAAGAAAATGCTTCCTTATGCAAAAAAAACTCCAAGAATCACTGGGAAAAAGGGAAATGACTAACAAAATGACTAGTCTCTTATTATGGTTCCTAGCTCAAGACCTACTCCTCCTCATGCCCTCTGGAAAACAGAAACAGATCATTTTAAACTAATCTTCTTTTCTTCCTCTGAAATTCTATAGCATAATGCGCCTCTGTACTATAAAGTTGCTTTTAAAATTCAAGCTATTTTACCTTTAGCTAGAATTTCTATTCATTAAACAACTGGGGCCTGATCTCCTTTAGAGTCACTGTGGTCTCAGGGTCTTCGGAAACATGACCTATTGCAGCCGTCAGGTAACTGCTGTGTGGCTCTGCTTCACCTCTTTGTGGTGAGAACTATGTCTGGTGCTCTGAAAATTTCTGAACTAAAACAACCCCTGTTTCAGTCCAGAAAGAGGAAGTGGGTTTCAGTTCCAAACAAAAGAGGATAAATATAATTATCAGTGCATTTTTTGAATAACAATGAATTATTTCTCAATGGATTTCTTAAAAAATACCTGCAGTGTAAAAGCATGACCTTGGAGTCATATAAATTGTGATCAAGATCCAGTCTTTCATATTCTAGCCTTATGGCCTTCACTTCACCTTTTTGTGCTTCCATTTTCTCCTTTGTAACATGGGTGAGTTAGTAACACACTTCTGCCCCTCTTGGTGTTTGTCTTAGTTATTTTTTCTCATTACTAAGACAAAATACCCAACACCTGAAGTTAAAGGAGGAAAGGTTTATTTAGTTCACAGTTTGTAGAAGTTTCAATCCATAATCAGCTGACTCTAAGGTAGGGTGGTGCATAGGAACAACAGTTCATGGTGGCAGAAGACACCAAAATCAACAAGAGAGAAGGAAAGAGCAAGCCTCTGTCTTCCCTTATATTGTACACAGCCACCCGTCCTAGGGCAGGTGTAACACTCACACCCTTAATCCCAACATTAGACTATCAATCAATCACAAACTCTAGATTCAGCCACCTTAGAAAAGCCCTCCCCACAGTGACTGCATGACTCTTTAGGCAGATAACCAAACACAAACCATATAAGTTTCTTTATACTCGAAGGCATTTCTTACCTCTCTTTTTCTATAACCCTTGTCCAAAGACAGTATTTGCTTCACATTTAGCATATGTGAATATTTAGCAAGGAATATCCAATGCAAAAGATATACTCCATCCTGTTGCTACAGTGATTCATCCTCTAATGCCCATCATCATCTTTCCATATCCTGGAGCTTGCAGAGATAGAAGTGTTGCATAGTTTCAAAACCAGGGACAGTGCTCAGCAAGGCTGCTCTTGCTTCATTTAAGTTATTGGTCAAATTTACTGATAGCACAGGAAACATGTGAGTCCCCAGTGTGGGTATTTTCCTAGACAGAGCAGTCAAGCACCTAGGATCAGGCTGATTACATTAGACCTTTTTCACAGTGGAAGCAGTGATTTACCATCATTAGACAATATGAATATTCTGGCTAACAATTTGCCTTTCTCAATGAATTTCTCCCAAAATACTTACAATCTGAAAGTAAAGCCTTGGAATCATAAAAGCTATATTCAAGTTTCAGTCTTCTGGAAGGCACCGTGTTTCTACTGACACTTTCATTTTCAGACATGCAGAATTCCTTGTATACATTCCCATGGTATAACATGGATTGACTTAGACTTTGACTCCACAAAGAATACAAAAAAAAAAAAAGACACCTTTCCAGGTCTACCACCTATGCCGGCTACATCCAGAGATAGTGACCTACTGGACTATAGAATATCCCACTGAAGCCTGAGCAACAGTGTTAATCAAGGTAAAGCTTTACAAAGTCATGGCCTTGTGCTATACTGGTTGATATATTTTTGAGTGAGAAACCAACATATCATGTTTCTTCCAAAGTTAGAGATTATCGGATGAATGTGGGAGTAGTCCCCCCACTCTAACACCTAGTAATCCATTGTAAATGTTTGAAACTTTGAGTGATACTAAGAGCTTTTATGTCCGTGAAAGAATTCTTCCATTACAGGACACAAAATTGATCTAATTAAACTAGAAGCTGAAACCATCACCTGGCTATTTTTGGATCCTCATGTCACAAAACACCAGGCAGAGATGAGCTTTACATTATGGCTGAGATGGTTGATTCAAATTACCACGGGGAAATTGCTGTCTACTACAGTGGAGGGCAGGAAGAATGATGAGTGGTATCCAGGGAGGTTGTCAGGAGACTTCTTAATGTGCTTATGCTTGACAGTAAGCACCAATAAGAGAGCATAGCCATCCACCCAAAAATCAGGACCACTAAGGATGCAGAAATTTCAGCCATGAAGTTTTAATCATACTGCGTTTTAAAATTGGTGTTAGTATTTTTAATGCCAATATTTTTTCCACTGTTGAGCCCTGATGAGAAGCTGGTTAAGAATAAAAGTAACATGAAATGGTGGGTACTTCACCACACTCAAGTGAGAGATAGCAGGCAGTATTTAAGTTTGTGTCTGGTTTATTTCAGTCAACATTTATGTCTTCTGGGTGCATCCATTTTCCCCAAAAGATCTCAAATTCATCCTTCCTTTCAGCCATCCATTATGTCTAGACATCACCTTTTCTTTATCCAATCTGTTGGTGGGTATACAGCCTGATTCCAGGAGAGAGCACAATAAAGGATAGGTACAAGGGGACATAGAATGGATTTCTTGCAAATTGGAAAGTGTCCAGGAGAACAAGGGCTGGAAAAAGAGGAAAAGGAAAGGGAAACAAGTAAAACAAAGATAAGCCACGTACAGGAACCTAATAACCTTACTGAATATAAACTTTACATCTAAGATTAATAATAACAAGAATGAAAATGAAAATGAAAATGAAAATAGGGGAATTGGAGGAGGAAGGAGAGAGGAGAGGGAAGAGTTGAAGAAGGAAACAAGCTGTATTATGTACATGTACACACTCTCCAAGATATCTATCACCATGAGCTAAAGTCAAAATGGATCAGAGATCTAAATATTAAAATAGAAACACTAAATCTACTGGAAGAGAAAGTAGGTAGAAAACTTGACACAGGAATAGGCAGAGAGTTTATGAACAAAAACCAAACTGTACCAGAAGTACTTCACAGAATCAACAACTGGGACCTCATATTATTAAAAAGAAATCACCAACAGAATGAAAAGCAAACCCACAGAGTGGGAAAAAATTTTATCCAGCTATCTCTCAAAAGATGTCTATTTAGAACATACTAAAAATTGAAAAAACTCAGACCCCCCAAATTCAAAGGCCCAGTCCAAAAATGGGTATCTGAGATGAATACACAGTTCTCAGATGAAGAAATACAAATGGCAAATAAATATATGAAACAATGTTCAGCATCATTGGTCATTTGAGAAATGCAAATTAAAACAACACTGAGATTCCATCACACCCCAGAAAGAATGATTACCATCAAGAATCAACCACTAAGAAATCCTGGCAAGGATGTGGGGGGAAAGGAACCCTTTTCCTCTGTTGGTAGGAGTGTAGAGTGATGCAACCATTGTGGAAATCAGTGTGAATGTTCCAAAAAAAAAAAAAACTAGGATTACAAGTCCCATTTGACCCAGATATTTCCCTTCTGGGTATTTTTCCCAGATGAATTAAAAATATCATACCACAGCGATATATGTGAACCCATGTTTATAGCAGCACAATTTATAATAGCTAAATCTTGGAAACAACCAAAATGCCTATCAACTGCAGAATGAATAAAAAAGATGTGGTATTTTTATACAATGGAGCATTATTCAGCTATAAAAAGCCTTCTATAGGTAAATGGAGGCAACTTCTCAGATGAAGAAATACAAATGGCAAATAAATATATGAAAAAATGTCCAGCATCATTGGTCATTTGAGAAATGCAAATTAAAACAACACTGAGATTCCCTCACACTCCAGAAAGAAAAGCCCCAGCTATAAAAAGGCTTCTGTAGGTAAATGGAGGCAACTTGAGACCATACTCATAAGTGAAATAAATCAAACTAACAGTTACAAATATTGTATTGTTTCCCTAGTATAAAGAAGTAAAAAATAAAAATCTGAAAGAGTAATAAGACCCAAAATATGCAATAGATAATGTAATAATGAAAGGGAAAGAAAGTGCTCAAAAACACAGAACTACTGTAATAAGGGAAAAGAAAAAAGAAAGAAAGGAAAAGATTATATGTATATTGGTAAACATATATAAATGTATGTATTATGTATATTATGCTAGATAGACAACTACACTACTATAGTTTTGATGTTAGTCCATCAAAAAGAACAGTTTGTGCTGTCATTGTTTGATTGACCAATTTTGTACCTATATTTTATAACCCGAACAACTAATTCTGAGATAACAATATGCAATATATTAACTACTGTTAATTCCCTACTTTTTTTTCTTTTTTGAAATTCTGTATCATTTCTATCTTTTTTTTTCTATTTTGCTTTTTTAAAATAAAAAAATACAAAATAAAGAATACCTCCACTGACACTGGATATTCTGGCCCTATGTTACTACATTAGGTTGAAGCATACAAGTGATTTGGAGAGTTATACATGTATGATGCAAGTGAATGTCGAAAAAATAAAAACTAAAAAAAAAACACAACAACAACAAAGCCTGTGCCTAACCCGTGTCTGTGTTTTAACCTTATTTCTCACTCTCCCCATCTGATATATGTCAAAGGAGCTGACATCAGAAGACTGATTTTCAGTTACAAGAAACACTGGTAATACATGATTGATTTGAAAGGAGAAATAGTATTTCCTTTCTATGCCCAGAGTTTCCATAGAAGCTTCATGCCTCAACAGCTACCCCAACCTTCAAATAGGTCTTGTAAAAGAATACTGGTGCCTGGTATCCCAAAATAGCTTGTCTACACTTTGTCTCTCCAAAAAATGAAGGTAGTAGATTTCTGTGATACTGAATCTGTGCTAGCTTTCCATCTGCTATTGATTGCTCAGCCTTTCTAATCACATCTGTAACTTACTCCTTGCATTAAATACCTTCTTTTTGAAATACTCAGAATGGTGTATTTCCTGGTCTGATTTCCTAGTCTTATATTTACTGGTACACTACCCTTTTTGGTTACTATAAACTACTAAAGTTAATATGTAAATGTATATAGTATAATGCCCTACAAATGGCAGTTATCAGAGATGCATTGCTTACTATTAAATGCACAGGTTAAACTTTAGGGTTTGAAATATAGTTCTATCACTAGAGAGTTGCCCATACTGAGCAAGTTATTTCAAATTTCTGTGCCTCCAATTCACAGTAGGCAAGGTATGGAACCAGGTGAAGCGCCTAACAATAGATGAATAGATAAAAAGTGTGGTAAATATACACACAATGGAATATTATTCGGCCATAAAGAAAAATGTCATTTGTTGTTTTCAGGAAAATGGGTGGACCTGGAGTCCATCATCTTGAGTAAAATAAGACAGTCTTAGAAAAACAAATATTACAAATATTTGTCCTTAATATGTGAAATGTAAAAAGATGACAAGAAAATAGAAGGAGGTCTACTACCAGCACAGAGGAAAGGATTAAGGGGGAAAGGAGGAGGAGGAAAGTGAAAGGATAGGTGGTAACACAACACTGAAACCAAAAGAGGGAAGGCACAGTGGTGATGGCGGACGTGAAAAGGATCAAAGTACGTTATAGGCGTGCACAAATTTGCCAGACTGAAACCCATTAATCCACATAATCAGGAAACACTAACAAAAAGATGAGAAAATTTCATGTATTATTTTCCAAATCCTCAAAAATAGTAATACCTACTCAGAGGAATGTTAAATATGAATTCGATTCATGTAAATCATATGGAATAGTCCCGGGTAAAAACAGGTGGAATGAATGTGGATTATTTTCATGAGGCTATCATTTACAAAAAGTCAGTTGATAAAATTCCAACAGAAAAGGAAACCAAGGTCTTTGAGCACCCAGTTTGTGCTAGCTGGAATCACATGGTTCTAAAAACAAAACACTTCCTTTTAGTGTGGCTCCAGAGGTAAGATGCATTACCTTGGGAAAACGGATAGTTGCAAAACTTGACCTTCTTGTCTCCTACAGAAATATGGAAATAAATGTGGTGTGTGCATCTGTGTGTCTATTTTCAGTTGCCCAGTATCAGCTACCAAGGTGCCTATTGGTTTGGTCCTGGCCTGGCTCACTGCACACCACTTGTGGAAAGAGCACTAAACCTACAGTTAGCAGTTAGAAGGCAGGGAGTCCAGATCTAGCCATACCTCATAGCCCTTATATGTTGAGAATAAGTTAAAAAGTGTCTGAATTTAAATGCACTAACCTATAAATAAGATAAATATTGACTTCAGCTTGTTATACAGTGAAATGGAAATTTTTTCTAATACAACTACAAATTTCAGGTTTTCTTCAGTAAAAAGCAGAGGTGAACTGTGAGAAGAAGTCAGGAAACATGGCTCTACCTCTTTGAACTCTCAAAATAACCCTATGGTTTTAGTTCTGTGATTAGACCCGCTCAGATAAAGAGATTTGCAAAGATCTTTGCTGTGTTGTCCAAGATTGTTAACAAATTACAGAGACTGAATGTACAAAGTGTCAGGAGTCAGAGCTCAGGTTCTTAGCCATGATGCTGTCACCATCTCTAGCCAGATGGGATTCTGGCACTGGATTATGCATGCAATAGAATGTCATTTGTGAGGAGTGAAACTATTGTAAAGATAGCTCAGTGTAGGGTGGGGAGCAGGGAGATGGTAAATCCATGGAGCACTTTATGAGATCATTCTCAATTAATCCTCAGTCCCACAGAAGGATTTTCAATAATGTGACAGGAGGGAAATTTATTGAGACAAGTGGTGAAGGACTGGAGTCTGCGCCATTTCACTCAGGGTACATAAATGGACACACAGACATTTGCGGATATGTACAAAGCAGACCATAATGAAGTTATGACAGGACATGACAAACACAGGAGACAGTACCAAGTCTGCAGAGGCTGAACACTAACATTGGAGATTCTGGCTTTTGGAGGGCCCTTGTCATATGTAGGTGTCATAATTGTGCAGTAAGAGAATCTGCAGCAGCCTCAGGTACCAGGTGATGTGGGGCAGGTGCATCCATCTGTCAGCACAGGCTCTTCATCCGTAATCCAGGAGCATCACCTGTCGTGTCATTCCCAGACCTTTGGAGGCGACAACAGATGGAATCCTAAGAGCCAAATCATTATATACATGTGTTTACAAAATGTTTCCAAATACATCATCCCAGCAACACATTATCGATAAAAACTGATAGTTGTTGAAAATTTACAGTAGACCCACCAGGACAACACTGTGGTAGTAAACTTGTTTTTTTTTTTTTTCTTTTTTTTTTCTTTTGTTTTGGTACCAGGGATTGAACTCATGACCTCACACTTACCAGGCACATACTTGTGCCGCTGAGCTATATCCCCAGCCTCCTTGTATTGTTTTCTAAAAACTTTGCTTGTTGTTTTCCTAATTTAATTCTCAGAGCAACTCCTTTTGACTGATTAGAAAACTGAGGCAAACAAGAGATTAAGTAACTTGTTCAATGGTCATTTAACATTGGTGGAGCTTAGATCCCCACCAGAAAGTAAGCTCCTAAAAGGCCCTGATGGGTGGGCAAGGCAGGCAACCTCTCCAAACCTGGCAGAGGGGCCAGGGCACTTCGGTGACTGATTGAGCAATGACTTTGAAAAGTATGGAGTGCTTGGCAAAGGTATCCCTTCGATGCAAACACAGACCTCAGTGTCAGTGACAAACGTCAGACACAAATGCCAATTTTCCCTCTGCAGCACTGGGGCCAGATTGCAGTCCTTCTGGTGCCTCTGTAGATGGCTTACTCACCTGACAAGTGGCCTTCGAGGTGGGTTTCTGAACAAAGGAGCAAGAAGAACACTCACCAGCACTGACGAAGCTGGGCCTATGGCCTCTGCCATGTCATTTGCATTTTAAGCAATCAGGTCTGTTCCTCTCTGAATGTTTTATATTAACCAGGTCAGGAAAGATGTCTATTTTTTAATTTATACCTGAGTGTCAAACCTGTAACTTCTTATCATTCTCTGAAGATAGAGCTAGAATGTAAGAAGAGTCTAGGGATGGGTTTAGAAAGAATCCATAGCCCAGAGATACTTGTTTTAGGGGATGATTGTGACACAGATGCAGGTGAGTACATAGGCCGTGGGCCTCACCCCCATAGGCTCAGGAGAGAAAGAAGGCAATCACCAGAGGCCCCAGAATGGTTGTCTCAGTGTAGTTAATATCTCTTCCTTGACCTGGGGTTTCCTTAATCTAGTAGAGTAAGTACTGCTCCCAAATACACACAGCAACAGGGTGGAAAGACCCTTTTCACAGCAGCTGGATCTCCTTCCTTTCAGTCGTGTTGCTTCCATTCTGCACATGGAATTAGGAAGCGGCTCCAGTGCATGGGAAGGTACTTACATCACTGCATCCTGACACTCTTCTGGCACAGCATAGGTGCCTATGGATCTGCCAGAAAGAACAACCCCAGTCTGTCTGATGCTAGCCAAGGCCACAGTTCTGCACCCTGAGCCAATTAGTATAAATTCTCAAGCTCAGCCTCTGTGCTCACAGCAAAGTCTTGCATGTGACTGAGCAGCCGACACACTTCCTGTCACAGCCTTGGACCGGATCAGAACCCAACCCTTTACATAAGAGTGGCTGAGGTAGGAGGGTTCAAACTGCAGAGTGAGTACAACATAGACCCTAGGACTGTTCATTCTTGTTTATAATAATAATATTACTACTTCATTAAAAAGCAAAATGGGAACAAATGTTAAATAGGATGCTGATACAATTGATATAAACTTGTCTGTAGGGGAAATAGGTCCTTCATCACTGAAGCTGCAAACAACATAACATTGAAACAAATATGGTCCTTGTTCCCAATAGCTTCAGCAAGTGGTTAAAATTCCTTGAGCATACAAACTTTATTTTATGGCATATCTAGTCTCTTCCTTATAGCCTAAAGATCTGTGAAATGCATTGGTCTTTGATTCCCATGGTGGGGGTAGGGATGGAGGGTCCTCATGAACAAGGTTAACTTTGAACCTCGTGAATAAGGATGAGAGGATAGCAACACCTCTAATCTGTGGGAAGAATATGCAAAACGGGTGGGGGGCTGATCAATGACACTGGCAATGGGTGTTGAGTGAGTGGTGAGTTGCCCACCGCTGAGGACTAAAGAGAAGAGATGGGAGAAGAGATGGGAGAAGAGATGAAAAAGCATTCTGCTCGGCTTAGAATCTCTCTAGGTAGTTGAAATTTGATCTCCAAGGGGCTTTAGATCCTTGCATGGGTTTACAGTGGAGAAGTGGCCCAATTAGAACTGGATACAAAGAAACCCTGGTGATTCTTGGTGTGTTTCATTAGGGAAAGAGGAGGAGACCACAGAGAGGAGGCCAGCAGAAGAGGAAACAGGAAAGAAAAGGGAGAAAATCAGCAGTTCTCAGTGTTCATCCACAGACCAGGAAGAGCCCTTGTCATGGGCCTCTTCTGAATCAGGAGATGGGCTGAAACACGTGACTAACAGATGAAGTGCATGGTGGTGGTGTGGATTAGAATGAGCATCTTAGCAATGTGCTTGTATGAACATTTCAGGGCTGAGTATCAACAGAGGCTCTGGCTTGGATCTCTGGGTTAATCATGGTGGTAGTAGCAGTGGTACCAACGAGGAAAGAGAAGAGGTCTTAAATTGTGATGTCTTAGGTGTGGGGGCCGAGGGTCGGATAAGGGTCCTAAAGGCAGACCTGGAGAAAAGCAGGTTCTACCACAGCAATGCAGATCTGAGGATAAAGAATAATTCAACATCCCTCTTGTACCTTGCAAAAAGAATCTTAATTCATGTTAGGGCCTTTGTGTAGATCCTCTCAGAAAAGGACCTGTGCATTTGCACTATCATCCCCATTTCATAAAGTCCCAAATCATATTCACTTCAAAAAGGAAAAGTTATATAATTAAGCTAAGGCTGGAGATAGGACTCTGAAGCTTCTGCCATGTGTGCTAGCCAGTCTTGTGACATTCAAAGGAAAGCCACCTGTGTTGTGACAGCCATGCGCCAACTGACTCAAACTGGGGTCCTCTGTGAGAACTCAGGCTCTGAAAATGTACATGGTAAACTTGGCATCAAGCTAACTGTCTCCAGTATTATTTTAAGTAATAATAAACAGTGATTAGTTCTGAGCTCTGGGCTAAATGATTTACAAGCGCTACATCATTTAATTCTTCCATCAACCATGGAGGTGGGTTCTATTGTCTTCCCATAGCATCCAAGGAACCTAAGGTAGGAGTGGTTGACAGTGCACTGAAAGCCTCCCAAGAAACAATTACCAAGCAGGAAATTAATTTCAGTTCTTTCTAACTCTGAAGATCATGCAAATATGTATGATCGTGTTTTATGCTTAACACACAAGTGTCACAAGCAGCAATTTCTGTTGAGTTTTTTTTCAAGATAACACAAAGATGTTACTATTAATAGTCTTTTCATCTTAGAGAGCTTAAAGTGACTCACTTAAAAGCCAGACAGCTTGAAGGTAGCTTTCAGGGATTTGCAACAAGCTTCTCTTACTCCAGAGAAGATGAGGAGTCAGATACACAGCCCATTCTCTCTGCTTTAAACTCACTTCTCATGTATTCATCCCCTATTTTTGTTCATGGCATTAACAAACCACCCTGGCTCAAAACCAGAACTATCCTGAGTCCTCTCCCTCTACCCAACTATATTCATCATTACCCTATCTGTCTTACTTATCTCCTATAGTTCTCTTTCCTCCTGTCTGATTCTGTCTCCTCTAGCTTAAATACAGCCCACCTGCAACAATCCAATGGGCTTTCTCAGTCCTCATTCTACTTGCCTAGTGGTTCTCAAATTTCAGCATGTATGCCACCTGCAGAAGTGTTCAGACACAACCTCCTGCACACCCTCCCATAGATTCTGGGTCAGTAGGTTCTGTGGCTTCAATACAGTTTGACTCTATTGAAACTCAAGTTGAAACTCACTAATGAGATATTAAGAGGTAGGACCAGGTACGATCTTTCAGAGGTAACCTCATGAATGTATTAATCTATTCACACCATTAAAGGGTTAATGGATTGATGCATCATCTTGAGTGTGGGTTTGCTATAAAAGCCAGTCCAACAAGGTTGCTGGCAAGCTCCCTGTCTCTCACCATATGACGTCCTGTGCCACCTTGGAACTCTGCCAGCAAAAAGTCATCACTAGATGTGGTTCCTCAGTGTAAGGCTAGAACTATGAGCCAAAATAAATCTCTTTTCTTTGTAACTTAGTAGCATTATGTTATTAGCTACAGAAAATGGGCTGAGATAAGAAGTCTGGGATGGGATCTACAAATCAGGATCTCTACCAAATTTCGAAGAGGGTTACTGCTGCTAAGAAGCTCACTTTGAGAACCTCAGCCCTGCATCTGCCTGCCAAAATGATCATTTCTCCTCTGTGAATATAAATGCTTCATGTTTCTTTGTGGCCTAGGGAAAGGAAACGTCCAGCATTTTATAACTTTTGGTCCATGTGAACCTAGCATTAGGGTTAGGGTTAGGGCAGATCAAGGATGGATCAGAAGCAAAGGCCAAAAAATGCCATTCATGCTGATGATTCTAGTAAATACACAAAGATTTTCCTTGGCTCATAGAGGAAGAAACAGCCCAGAATGAAAGAGAATCCAAGTGACCAGCTAAGGAGGAAGTGACTTTGTCAGAGTACTTCTGAATTTCAATTGTTCAAGTGTTTGTTTGATCATTCATTTACTATTCTAGGCAATGGATTAGCATTGGGGCTGGATACTCCAAAGATACAATTAGAGGCTTTGAGAACCCCAGGGTTAACCATTGCCTGGATAACAATTTATTAACTACTTTATTACACTATGATCAATGTACCAAAGGAGAAAAAAATCACATGATCATCATGCTCACTGTTGAGAAAGCATTTGACAACACCCAACACAATCTTGTTTTTTTTTAAAAAAAGAAAACACAGTCAACAAACTAGAAATAAAGTCCATTCTGATAAAGTCCATCATGAAAAATTCACAGTCATGCTTGATAGTGACAGACAAATGTTTGCCCCTCTGCCATCACCAAGTCTAGTCAACATTTTAGTGGATGCTCCAGCTAGGGCTCTGAGGCAAGCAAAAAATAAGCAGAAGCTGTAGAATGGGAGAAGTAAAACTCTTTTTTTCTTGCAAGTGGTATGATCTTGGATAAAGAGAAAGTTTAGGAATCCACTAAAAACTACAAAACTATAAAAACTAAGAGATAACAAGCTCAACAGTATTGCAAATATAAGATCAAAAACCAAAACCAGTTGTATTTCTATACACTGGGAATGAATAAAGATGAAATAAACAAAATAATTGACAAGAGCATCAAACAAGAACTTAAAAAAGCATTTAGCAAAAGTGCAGTGCTTTTTACACTGAGAACCACAAAATATTGTTGACAAAGAAGATCTAAATATAAATGTAAAGAAATCCCATGATTCTGGGTCATATTTAATGTTGTCAAATGATACTAATCCCCAACTTGATCTCCAGATTCTTTGCAATCCGTTTCAAAATGCAGGCTACTATTTTGCATAAAGAAAATATATATCTTTATAACCTTAGATTAAGCAATGATTTCTTAGGTAAAATGCAGAAGAAATATACAAAAAGAAAAATTAAATGGACAGGACTTCAACAAAATTTTTAAAAATACTTTTGTGCTAAAATTCTACCATTAAGAAAATAAAAAGACTACTCACAGACTGTAAGAAAACATTTGCAAATTATATATCAAATAGAGGACTTTTATTTGGAACAGATTTTTAAAATCACTTTTTGGCAGTCACAAGAGCTTAAAATTTAAATGAACAAAGGATTGGAATAGATATCTCTCCAAAGAGGAGGCACAATTGGTCAATGATATTCAACAACATTAGTTATTACAGAAATGCAAAGTAAAATTACAATTCGATACCACTTCACACCCACTAGGAGAGCTGTAATTTAAAAGACAGACAACAGTAAGTACTGACAAGGGTGTGAGGAAATTGCAACCTTCATACATTGTTATATTAGATAAACAGGACTTCAGGGCTTGTTAGTAGGAGTGTAAAGTAGTGCATAGATTTTGGAGAATAGTTCGGCCACTATTCCTATGCCTATGGTAAATGGCATTGCCATAGGCATAGGAATTGCCATAGGACCTGACAGGTCCATTCTGAGGTATAAACCCAAACAAAATGAAAGCATGTGTCCATGCAAATAAAATGTAAATGAGTATTCATAGCAGCACTACTCATAATATCCCCAAGTAGGAAATCATGCAAATGCCCATCCACTGATGAATGGAAAAACAATAGGTAGTTCCTTTGTACAATGCAATGTTATTCCACAATGAATAAACTACTAATTCATGCTATGATACAGATGAATCTTGTACACATTATGCTAAGTAAAACAAGCTAGTCACAAAGTCACACACTGTATCATTTCATTTGTATGAAATATGCAGAAAAGGCAAATCTGCTCAAGCAGAAAGCAGATCAGTCGTAGCCTGGGGCTGAGGAAATGGAAGAATTGGGGAGATGACTACTGAGCATGAGGTTTCTTTTTGAGGTGATGAATATGCTCCAAAATTAAACTGTGGTTATACTTTATGCACCTCTTGAAATATAAAACAAAAATATTGATATGTGCATTGCAAGTGGGTAAAATATATATGTGCACTATAGTTTTATAAAATAATTTTAATCATATTATGATAATCTTAATTTTTAAAATTTTAATTGACACTTAGAAATTGTCCAAATTTGTGGGGTACAACGTAGTATTTCAGCACACATATATACTGTGTAATGATTAGATCAGGGTCATTAACATTTCTGTTACCTCAAACATTTATCATTTCTTTGTAGTAAAGCATTCAAAATTCTCAATACTTCATTGTTAATTATAATCATGCCACTTCGCAATAGAATACTGAAAGTGTTCTGCTTAGCTGTAACCTTGCACCTGCAGACCAACCTCTCCCCACCACTCTCCCTCCTACCCTCCTCAGCCTCTAATAGCCACTATTGTACTCTCTACTTCTATGAAATCAATTTTCTTTTTAGCTTCTACATATGAGTGGGATCATATGATATTTGTCTTTCTATGCCCGACTTATTCCACTTATCATAGTATCCTCTATCATCCATGTTGTCACAAATGTCAGAATTTCATCTTTGTATGGCTGGATACTTTTCCATTGGACATAGGCACCACATTTTCTTCATCCATTCATCCATTAATGCACACTCAAATTGGTCCCATATCCAGGATACTGTGAGCAGTGCTGCAATGAATGTGGGAATTCAGAGTTGTATTGAGCATACTGACTTCATTTCCTTAGAGCATACACTCTTTTTTTGTTTTCAATCATAGAACAGAGAACTTTACAACATTTATTTATCGGATACTGATTTTATTGGATGCTTCCTCTCAGTTACAATAAGAAAGAGATCTAAATGAAAACTCCTACACTTTCTTGTATAATTTAAGTACATTATATCATTACTGTATATTTATATTTCAATAAATCTCAATTACAAACTTCATGTCTTAAAAGGCACTCCATTCTGCGTGCCTTTTCTACCAGTTGGCCTTGCATTTATTACTATTTTTTAAACAAGCTCATGTAAATCTGTTTCCATTTTAAAACTTGATCCATGCACCAGATATAACCCAAGTCTCTGAAACTATGAAATATTTGTATTCACATGATTATTATCCATACAGCCATATTCATTTTTTAAAACCCTTTCTCATGATTAATATTTTAACTTTCAGAGTTTTGCACTAAGCAGTAGAACCACAGTACTTTACAATTCTCAACCAAGGAGTATACGATGCTATTACTAGAATGTATTACTGGTATACATTATTTTAAATGTGTTAAGACTGAAAATTTAATAAAATAGTCCAATCAATTTGGGTGGTTAATAAACTACTTTTAAAAAACCTAGCTGGTTTTTTTAAGTACAACTAATCAACTCAACCATACATGTTGGTACAATGCCAACAGTACCACAAATTGTTTGGGTGTTTTTATTTAAGATTCCCAAGCATCCAAACTTTGGCTTGAAGTTACCTTTGAAGGATTCTGGAAAACTGGCTCCTTCTTGAGTAAAGTCCTCTTTCCTTCCAAATAACAGCACCTTTATAAGTGCAGTGTGACCCTGGTAATCTTAGAGGTGACCTCTCCTGGAAATACTGACAAGGAAAAGAGGCTAAGCATATGACATACCTTTGCACCAAATCCCCTGTAATTTACAGTAAAAGAACTAACTACTGATGACAGGATTTTAGGAGATAGCACAGTGCCTTGTGGGAAGAAAATGTTTTAATAATAAATGCATGACTGCTTTAGCCTGTAAATAACCCTCTTGTAGCTCAAAGATAAAAATAGCAAACCTGATACTTGTTGCCTACCTGTCAGGGACTATTCTGTCCTTCAAAAAGATGAAGACGTAATAATGATGAATTAGATCTAGACCATTACCTTACATTTACATTTATGTTATGACACTGACATTTACTGCAAATTCCTCCATAGAGTTATAACTTCTATCTTCATGGTTTTGAAATTGTTTAGACTATTTTTTACTGACACATAGGAAAAATTGTGTTTTCATTAGTTAAGTGCTTTCAAATTGACAGAATGAACAGATTTTTTTTCATTTTTCCTGTAGGACAATGCACTTAGAGAAATTGATCTACTTCAATGCTTAGATCAAAGTATGTGTATATCTTCCTCCATCCAAATATCCTGCTCACTCTGTGAAGCTTTATTACCATCGTTTATTATGTAAAAACCTAGAGCTCATCGTATTTTGAAAAGTTTAGCCAATCTTTATCTTCTATTTTCTCAAATGTATATTCAAATTAGGTAAAAGGAAACAGGTAAATTTTTAAAAGATGGTTGTAAAAAAGTCTTAAGAATGTTTTCAGACCTTGTAATTTCTATGCTCCTTTTTAAAGTGAAAGGGAATATATTCTTACAAAGAACATTTTCAATGATCCACACAGAAATAAGGTACTTATCTAAAAAAAGAAATTTAAGAATGAGACAAAGAACCAAGTAGTTCATTATTTGGGAAAAAATAAAACAATACAAATAATACATGAGAAATTTATGCATAAATATCTGAAATTAATTTTAATACTTCAATCTCCAGACAGGTATTATACCATTTATTTCAAGATAAAATAACAGTGATCAAGGAAGACTTTTAATGCACTTCTCAGTGCATTGTCTGACAGTCAACAAACAGGGAAAAACTGTTCTGTATTGCTTCTTGTTTTTAATTCTTTATTCATTTCTGAAGAAAAAGACCTGACTGCTGATTGAAGGTGGGTCAATTTCTTAAACTTGCACAACATTCAAGAGTTCTTTTACCTTGTGTTTTTCCTGATGTCTAAAATGATTTCAATTTTGGCTATAAAATTTCCCACACTGAACATTTTCACATTGTTTCCTTCCAGTACGGACTCTCTGACAATGACTAAGTGCACAATTCTGCCACTCACAAAACATTCCCAAATTCAGGACACTGTAGGTTTTTCTACAGTTTGAACTCTGATGTTGGTGGAACTTCCACCGAACACTTTCCCAAATACCACGCATCCCTAATGTGTCTCCCTACTGGGGACTCTTTGATAAGAAATAAGGGCTGAGAGTCACACGTGGAAGTACACTCCTGTAATCTCAGTACTCTGCAAGGCATAGGCAGAGAGAGAGAGAGAGAGAGAGAGAGAGAGAGAGAGAGAGAGAGAGAGAGAATCAAAGAAAGAAGAAAAAGAGAAGAGAAAGGAAGGAAAAGCTGAGCCTTGACTCAAGTGTTTTGCACATTCATCATAAATGTGCTGTTTCTGGCTAGAGGGGTTTATCTCTGAAACCTGTTCTTTGGGAAACAGGTATTTCCACATTTCAGCATTTGGGGATTAGGAACTCTGCTGAAAGTGATGTCCTGGTTTGCTGCTGGTACTCTATTTCTATCCCAGCATCACCCTCACAGAGCACCCATGATGCCTGCTTATGCTCATCCTCCATAGTAGCAGCTCAGAGCTTGAGAATACTTGAGCTTCCTCTCAGATACTGTCCTGCCTACTAGCACTTCCCATTTCCATCTGCAAAGAAGCAACAGCTGTCCAGAGTGATTTTGTTTGCTCTCCAAATCCTCTGGCAATGTCACTGCTTCTCTGGATGATGCTCTTGGACTCAAATGCAACAAACTGCTCCCATGACACCAGCTCCAAGGTGCATCCTTTGTATTCAGCACTGGCCTGAGCAAAATTCTTACAGCTGGTTCTGTTGTATCAGGCGGGGGTCTGGAAGGCTAGGGGTCTTCACACAAAGAGATATCCTCTGGCTCTCCAGTTCATCACTTCCCTCCAGCAAAGAATGCAAGGGGTGAGGCGAGGCTGACTCAAAACTGAAGATGCCTCCAGTGCATAATAAGGATCTCAGCAAACCAAAGTAGTGTGAAGCAGAGGTTTACTTATAATATTGCAAACACAAGCACTGCAGAACAATAACTTGGTGGCAGGGAAAGTTGCAGAGATGAGCTTTCTCAGCCTGGAATCTTTGCTATACCCATTCTTATAAAAGTCCTAAGCCATTCAAGGTCTTTTTAACCTCTGCTGCTGGGGTGACCTTGTTCCTAGGGTGAGCTAAGTTTCAACAAGTTTTACAAGTTTCCAGTGTATGCAAGTGGGTCCCTAAAAGTAACTTTTGTACACCTGCAAAGGTTTAACAAAGGGCAAACATCCTCTTCCCTCACAATTCTGTTTTTCTTCTCCATCTCTGGCTCAGGAACCAAGCAGCTTCACAGATACTCCTTGAGAAGGGATTTCCCAGAAGCCACCAGCACAGACTGCCTTGGGTGCACACTCCTGACTAGATGTAGCAGAAGAATTGAGACACCAAAGACGGAGCTGATGACATCTCCTAGAATGCATCAAAGCAATAATGAAATTAACGGGGAATTTAAATAGCTGGTGAGCTGACTAGACTGGAAACCTCCATGCAATGCAATACAAAGCAATAATGAAATTAACGGGGAATTGAAATAGCTGGTGAGCTGACTAGACTGGAAACCTCCATGTTTCCATAAAGAAGGAAATAAATGAATGTCTGCACAGTAGATAATGACAAAAATTGTTATAGAAGTTAGGGGATTTAAAAGAAGCGTAAGATTTCACATTAGAAGAGGATATTCTGAGTTCTAAGCAATAGGTGTAGACGTCAAGAAACTATAACACAAAGAAAAGGAAAAGTCTTAGAAGCCTTCCAGAAAGAATACATTACCTACACAGAAATCTGAGAGCAGATTTCTCATCAGCAAGAAAACAGTTGTACATGGAAATGAAATAATACTTTCCAAGTGCCAAAGGGAAATTACTGTCAAATTCAAATTCTAATCATAACTAAGCCATAATTTATGTGCAATGAAAAGCAGTGGTTGAATTCATAGCTCTGAAACTAAAACGCATAAATATTTTACCCAGCTTTGTTGTCTGGTATTTAAGTGGTCAAGGCAGTATGCCTCAGTATACCAGTGTATACTGGCTGGTATCATGAAGAAAATCACCTATAAAGAGTTCTGAAAATTAAAAAGAATTTGTGTAATAATACTCACTACATGAAAGCACTACTTAAAGGTTAGCTACTAATCAAGAAATATAATTTGACAATGAATACAAAACAGCTTTATAGTCATGCAATCAACAGTTATTTTAGCAATCATTAGTGTCAGACCAAAAAAGATGTTAAAGAATAAGATCAACCCACGAGAAGGGTAAGAGAAACTATGTATCCAAAATATATCACACATATGGTGTTGTTTACATTTTTATGCACAAAATATGGCCTCAGAACATTTTTAAAAATTATAAAGAATGGAAGAAAATCACAAGTTCAAGAATTACAATGATATATTTGAGCATAAAAGATTAGAACAGAAGTCATACAACTGAACAAATAAACAAACATGAATTCTCTCTATGACAAATCTCATAGAAATGTTTCAATAAGTTGGCAAACAGTTCACAATGTTTTGTCACACAACAATTAAATTAGAAACCAACTTTAAAAGAATAAAACAAAACAAAAAACATGCATATTAAAATCACAGAAAACAAACAAAAATATGCATATAAATGAACTAGGTGTTTAACAACCTAGAAAAATAGGGTAAATGAATGGACTACATAATAGAGAAGTTTATTGAAAATTCAGAATTTAGATTACACTAATATTTGATTTTAAAATCTACTTTCTAGTTTCTCTTACTTGTAAAATATAGCAACATTTGCTACCCATATATTCAAATTTTTGTTAAATTCATTAAATTTGTGAAAAACTTCCATAAACCGTGTTCCTATGTGCATGTGTTTGTAATGCTTTGTTGTTGAGACTATAAATTCTAGAAGGAGATAGACTATGTCTTATTTACTACCTCATTATATCCTCATTCCATATAATAGTGTTTGGCATGAAGGAAAGTAAAAGATATTTACTGAATATTGTATTTGAATAAAATGAGTTACGAGGTAACTGAAAATTCTTCAAAGTCAAATAGAACTGGATTATATCCTGGTCTGGAACATTGTGGCAAAAATCTGGGAAAGTTTGATGTCTCTTGGCTACAATTTTCCATGATGCAAAAATGGAAACAGCAGTAGCTACTTTCCAGAGATCTTCTAGGATCTAGAATGGCAACTATGTACCAATATTAAATTACTGTGCCTTAGTTCCCCCACCCAGTGCTGTGATACTGGGACTGGGACACAAAACATGTTTCTGACTGGCCAACTGGTTCCACACTAAGCTCCCCCAACAGAGGGCACCACAGCAAGTCTTAAAGACCCAAGAAAGAAGAAGCAACCTGCTCTCCTTCCTGCCCACTCTCCAAGGTCCTCTTCTCAGCTTCCTGTTCCTGTGAGCATCACCCTGCAGGACTCTACAGCAGTGACTTTGTCATGTAACACCTGCTGTACCCAGTTTGTAGTTCCCCAGCAGCCATAGAACCAGTTTTGTGAGGGACTCCACGACACAGGACCAGCTGGCACCCCTAGCCCTTCTTGTAATGGCTAGACTATACTATGTAGTATTCTGACCTTTTCTCTTTGGTCCTGAGCCCTATAGTTCCTAACTTAGTGATATTAGAGTTGCCCTTCTATCTTTTCAGTTACTCAGTCAATAGCTTTATGCCAAATTAGGAATTCATTACATTTAATTCTTTATATTCAATTAACTGGTTTGGTTTCTCTCTCCTGATAGGTCTCAGATTGACAAACTGCTCAAAACCCCCCTAACATGGCAATTCCTGTCTTTATTCTTGAAGCACATTTGTGTGCATTGTGTATGGTCCCAGTGCTGGGCAAAAACCTATAGTTAGGTTCCTACCTTCATTGTTTTTAGGTTTTGGTTTTGTTTCTTCAGTACTGGAAAATTAACCCATGGCCTTCACACTGAACTACAATCTCAACCTGTTTTGTTTTGCTTCATTTTTATTTTGAGACAGGGTCTTTCCAGGTCACTAAGTTGTCCAGTTTGGACTCAAACTTGGGATCCTTCTACCACAGCCTCCAAGAATTGCTGGTACTACAGGTATATGGCACGACGTCCAGACATCTATTTTCATTCTTGAAGAACGTTGCATTTGTTATCGCATGTGGTTCTTGGGACGGTGCCAGAGAGAAATTCTGTAGGTAGCTCTCCATTATACAGAAATGAAAACGAAAATTTACAGAGCTTAACTTTTTCAAGGTAACACTGCAGTAAATGACTGAGCCACAACACAGGATGCCATCCTGTGTCTTTTTAAAAAATTTTTTTATTATTTTTTTAAATAATTTTACTTAAAGATAACAAAACAAAACAGAATAAAGGGTAGCAGCAATACAGTATTCCAAGGAAAAAAGGAAAAGAAAAACAAAAAAAACCTAAAAAAATTATTGCTTGACAAATTACATAATGACTTCTTGGGAATAGTTGTTCAATTTACAAAGTTAAAACATGTAAAGTAGACATTCAAACAGTGAGACTGTTAACAGTTCTGCTCCAAAATCTGGC
The DNA here is from genome assembly GCA_004027295.1 of Dolichotis patagonum. Taxonomy (NCBI): domain Eukaryota; kingdom Metazoa; phylum Chordata; class Mammalia; order Rodentia; family Caviidae; genus Dolichotis; species Dolichotis patagonum. Next base: position 78,644 of record PVJX010002531.1, on the reverse strand, counting down.
AAAAACAGCGATATGGTCATCCATCTTACCCATGCAAATATACATGCAATTATATCAAAAGGGTAGAATTAAACACAGCAAAACAGAGCAAAGCGGATCACAAGAAAGCAATGTAAGAGACAAAAATTTCAAAACTAGACAATTGGTGATATTCACTCTCTATTGTATTGACTCTTGTTCTCTTCCAAATAGTTGTCCATACTGTCACATACGGGGAATTCACATGAAACAACCTAGTATGGAATTGATCTGAGCAGGATGAGGAGGGCACTTCAAGTCTTCACGACCAGACATTAGGGAAGCCAAGAATGGCTGCCATAGTGTCTCTCATTCTTCTCAAAACAGCTGTCCATACCTTAATGTGTGTTGAACTTAAACAAGGCAAAGCAAGCTAAGATCACTTTGAAAGAAAAGTGATAGTTTTTCTGGACTTTACATCATGACATTATGGAATCAGCACTGGGTATTGCAGTCTCTTTTTCTTCAAAGTAGTTGTTCATTTCAACATGTGTTATATAGTTGGTTCTCGTAAACTGTTTATAAGCTCTACACATGCATGAGTCTCTACTTGTATATCTATCATTTCTGTATTATCAGGAAAAACAAAACAAAGCAAGATAAAACAAAACAATTCCTAGAAAAGCATGAAGCAAAAAAGTCATATAAAACTGCAATACAAGGTGATCTACAATGGTTACCATGGTGTCTCAGCAGTGTATAACAACATTAATAAAAAGGAAGCATTGGAGATATTATAAGACTTCAAAAGCAAGTAATAATCAAACCAGAGTGGGTATCTTAGTGAATCTTGTCGTCTTCAGTGTAGTTGCCTATACACTTAGACTTGATGCTATCCATCATAACACATTTAAATAAAACCAGTCAATACAAAGTAGCAATCTAACAACCAGATTCAAATAAGATGAGTCATAGTAAGACAGTGTAAGTTATAAAGGGCTTCAGATTAAGTTGATAGGAAAATTAGGGATGATTACCATAATATGTCCTCTTATTTTGGGGATAGCTGACCATGTCCTCAAGTCTAGTGTAAGTAGACAAACTGGAACAGCACGTAATCCATCCAAGCAGAGTGGTGAGAATAATGTAAATTTTAAAGCTTGTTACCCCATTAACAGTATCCTCTGCCTTCATTTTTTAGACAATTCCTCCCCTTTCACTCCCATGGGGTGCACTGCTTGTTTTGGGTCCCACTGCCTCCCTATATAGAGCATCTCAATGGACCCTATCTCCTGATCTAGTCTGCCTGTGTTTCTCTCTGTTACTATTTTGAGGCCCTCTATACTAGAGATTATAGCCAATCTTCTCTGCCTCATTTCTGCTTTTCTATTTTTCTGCCATTGATAGTCTATTTTTCTCTTCCACTCCACTGTCTGCCTCGTTCACTGAGGCCTCTCTGCCTCTGTTTCTGAAATGCTCATATTCTTGTTCTCTCTCCCTAGAATGTCCTTCAGTATTTTTTGTAGGGTTGGACTGGTGGTCACAAATTCTCCTAGCTCCTCTTTGTCATGGAAGCATCTTTTTTCTCCATTAATTTCTAGAGAGAGTTTTGCAGGATACATCAATCTGGGCTGGAGATTGTTTTCCTTCAGGGCTTGAATTACTTTACTCCAAGCTCTTCCTGACCTGATGGTCTGTGTCGAGAAGTCTGCCATGATTTTGATGGGTTTTCCTTTATAGGTTATCTGTTTCTTTTCTCTGATGGCTTTTAATAGTCTGTTCTTATGTTGAATTTCTGGGATCTTGATTATTATGTGTCTGGGTGTAGCTCTGTTTGGGTTGTAGGTGGCTGGAGTTCTGTATGCTTCATACCTCTGCATATCATTTCTTTTTTCTATGCTTGGGAAATTTTCCTTAATAATTGTTGTGAATAGCCTTTGCAATTCCTCTGGTTTGATTCCTGCTTCTTCATTCACATACTTTATTCTTAAGTTATAGATCCTGTTGTCATGTTCCAGTCCTTGTATCTTTACTGCCTGCTCCCTGTTATTTTTAAGAGATCTTTCCTTTCATGACCCCACATTGCAAGCCTGTGTTCATTTTTTGATAGTCTATCTTTGGTTTCTTTCAAGCAGTTTTGCCAGCTTTCTATGGAGTCTTTAGTTTCCTGATAATCTCTGAATTTGCTTCATGAATTCTAGGGTTTTTTTCTGAATTCTTCATTAAATTTTTCTCTCCATTTTTGTTCCTCCATTCTTCTGTCTGTGCCTTCTTGAGAGGTGCCCAGCCCTTCTTTTATTAATCTACTTATCTCTATTTAATTTGAATTAATATTTCAGTTTTGGTCCTGCTTACAAGTTCCTGAAGATATCTCTTTATGTCCGCTAATGCTTGATGTTGATGTTGCATTTTTGCTGCCCTCAGTTTCTTTTGTATTTACCTCTCCTGGATCAATGTTCTCAGGGTTGGGGGCTGGGAGTTGTTTCTTATTTCTCCCTTTCGTCATGTTTTTGGTTCCTTCCATACAAGTGTACAGTGTAATTCCCAGAACCTTTTCTTGTTGGTTAAGGCTCCTCTAGAGGGCATAGGCTAGGGGCTTTAGCCCTCTTCAATAGGTTATCAGAGATTAGAGTTCACCCACAGGCAGTGTGAGCTAGCTCCTCCCTTCCGGGCCAGTCAACCTTTGCAGGCCTTCACTGCATCAGTGTGCACTGATCTCAGGGAAGTAATATTGTAGCGACTCACTGGCTCCCCACCAGGGGCGTGGCCTAATTCAAGCAGATTCCACCAATCCGCTTGGTGAGGGGAGCAACCAGCTGAAGCCACTTCCTTATGGAGATAGGGCTGTCCTGCCCAAATCCAACATGTCGTCCAGTCGGTTTCCCATTTCCCATGGGAGGGTCTTATTCCCATCACTCACCACGTGTTGATGCCCGTCCCGAGAATTGCAGGGCTCCCCGACCTCTGACTTCAGTGCAGCTGCGGTGGGAATTCACGGTGCCTCTGGGTGGGTCGAGTGCAGGGCCGGTCCGGGCGAGCTGCATGCAAGGCTGTTCAGCTCTGCACTCCAGTGGCTCAAGCCAGTCACTACGGTGCAGATCGCTTGTTCAGGTCGGGCAGGAATTCAGGTGCTCAAGGAGGGCACTGTGCTCGCTGATCTTAGCTTCTCTAATGGTAGTCCCAGGACCTCATATTTGAGCGGTTTTTTGCACTTTAGTTTTTTCCTGGGTTGTGAGAGTCCATCTCTATCTGTTTGGGTCTCACCAGGGTGTTTTATTCTGGCATTTGAGCTGTCTCTCTCAGAGAGGGTCTCAGAGAGGGACTGCTACCCACCAGTCCGCCATCTTGTTGACTCTCCTCTTTTTTTTATTATTTTGAAGGTAGTAAAATACAACAGAACAAGACAGAACAAAGCCAATTGAGACAGTGCAGTGAAACTGGTACAGAACATCACAACAGGTTACAGGGATAACAGTAATAGGTACCATAGTATATCTCATCATCTTCACAATAGTTGTTCTTTCAATCAAGTATAGCAAAATCAAACCAAATACAGAACATCATAAAACTTATCAAATCAGAGTGTTCAATAGAGCAATAAAATTAATCAGAACAAAGCAAAACAGTGATAACAATATTTGCCTTCAAAAAGATGGTAAAAGGAAATCCTCCCCATTTGCTATGTTGCATATGGTCAACCTCCCAAGAGATGCTCAGACCTCTGGCTCCCTTTGCTAATGGGGGAGGGGGTTGGGATGTTTGATTCTCAGCCCACACACCTGTAGGCTCACAACTGCTAGCCAGGGAGGCAAGCTGGTTGTTTGGTTCCCCATGCCCCAAGTTCCAACATGGCGTGGATCTTGTGAGATGCTGGCTGGTTCTCCCCCTGGGGCGGCCACCACTTGCCCAAGCCATGGCTGCTACTAGGCAGGTGAGCTGGTTTTTGGTTTCCCAGCACCCTAAGTTCCAACATAGCATGGATCTCGGGAGATGCTAGCTGGTTCTCTCCCTGGGGTGGCTGCTGCTATCCTGTGTCTTGTGACAACCTTATTTCAAATTTTGTTGGCCTCTATTTTAATATAACAATTTAAGTTAGATATTAAGTTAATCTTCATTGATTTATGTCAACACAATACTGAATTCTGTCAAAATCTTTCTATTTTTAAAATATATTTCTTTAAAGTAATATTCAAATGCAGATATTTGAGAAGGGAAACTGCAGGCCTGGGTTTGAACCTGACTCCCACAAGTTATTAGCCGTGTGAATTTATAAAAGATACCTAAGTTCTGTCCCTAAATCTTGTATACCTAAAAAGATACCTCAGTATCTTTAGCTATATATATATATATATATATATATATATATATATATATATCTGTAGCTAAATCTGCAGACGTAATGTGGCTAATGCCTGTATTGAACATTTGAGAAGTTAAATGGCTTCTGTACAATTCTTGGTAAATAAACAATCTCAAATAAAAATTGCACACTATATAATATATAGAATTTTCACTATTCTCAAAAGTGAGACAAATCATGCTATCTTTACACTTTCCATAAACTATGCATGGACAATTTACAGTGACAATGCAGAGAATGAGCTCTTTTTCCAATTTCGCATCTATAAATGAAAAGCTATGCTCAATCTGTGGTTTGATTTGCATTACTTTTTTCCCAGTACAATAAAAGCTATCAGCATAATGTAAAATAAACATGGAAAAAGAAAATTGTATATATATATAACTATTATAATTAAGAATATATATATATATATATATATATGCTAGAATAATATGACTAGAAAGGAAAATAAACAAATACAAACTGTCTTGCTCAATCTCATCTACTCTTATGACTCCAAGTCCAAGCATAACATACATAATGACAGTTCAGTGTGTGTGTGTGTGTGTGTGTGTGTGTGTGTGTGTGTACAAGGATACTGACACACACTAAGCTAAATCCCTAGCCTTTTAAAAAAATTTTGAGACAGGTTATCACTAAGTGGATTGGGCAGAGCTCAAACATGTGAACCTCCTGCCTCAGCCTCCTAGATTGTATTACTAGCATCCCTGATGATTTGGGAGGTCACCTCAGGGACTAACAAGAAAGTCAACAGCAGCAACAGGGGACAAGATACACCTGGGGAGACTTACACCCATCAGGAAGATTCAGAAGTAAATTAGTCATTACCATGGTATAAAAAAATAAGACATTTTATCAGTTTATATATAAGTCTGGAGGTAAAATGGGCTTCTGTTTTTTAGCGATAGCCACAAGATCAGGGTCAGGTTTTTGTTTGATTGGCTGGTTCGTTTTATTTTTTTTTATTTAATTTAGAAAGGAAAAAAAAAACAAAAAAACAGAAAAAAGGGTAGCAACAATACAGAATTCCAAAGGAATAAAAGAAAAGAACACAAAAAACCACTAAGAAACCACTAGTTGATAAGTTACATACTGTCATCTTGGAAATAGTTGTTCAAGTTACAAAATTAAAGCATACAAAGAAGACATTCAAACAGTGAGACTATTAACAGTTCTGCTCAAAAATCTAACAAAAACAGTAGTATGGTCATCTGTCTTCCACACTTATACATGCAGTTATCTCTTTTAGAGCACTTTCTTTGGCTCTCTTTTTTATAATAGCAATTATGCATTTTGGGTTTTATTACTCCTACAATTCTTATTACTTTTTACACTAGAGACACAATGTGATATTTATAAATATGATTTTTTTCTCTTCTTCCTCTATTTAAAGAGAAAAAAAAACAAACAAAAGAGAAAAAGAGTAGCAACAATACAGAATTCCAAAGGGAAAAAATAAAAGAATGGCAACAACAAAAACAAAAACACTAAGAAATGGCCACTTGATAACTTACATACTGTCATCATTGGAAATAGTTGTTCAAGTTACAAAATTGAAGCACACAAAGTAGACATTCAAAGAGTGAAACTGTTAACAGTTCTGCTCAACAATTTAACAAAAACAGTAGTATGGTCATCTGTCTTCCACACTTAAACATACATGCAGTTATATCCTTTTAGATCACTTTCTATTCCTCTCATTTTTACAGTAGAAATTATGCATTTTAGGTATTATTACTCCTACAGTTCTTATTACAATTTACACTAGAGACACAATGTGATATTTATAAATACAATTCTTATTTATTTCACTAATGAGGATAGTCTCAAGTTGTCCCCATTTCCCTATGAAGGCCTCAAGATCGTCCTTTTTTATAGCTGTGTAATATTCCATTGTGTAAAAATACATTATTTTCATCCACTCTGCAGTTGATGGGCATCTTGGTTGTTTCCAAGATTTAGCTCTTACAAATTGTGCTGCTATGAACATGGGTTCACATATATGACTGTGATATGAACTTTTCAGTTTCTCTGGAAAATACCCAGGAGGGGAATAGCTGGGTTGAATGGAGCTTCTACTCCTAGTCTTCTGAGAATTCTCCATACTGATTTTCATAGTGGTTGCACCAGTCTACACTCCCACCAACAGTGGAGCAGTGTTCCTTTTTCCCTACAGACACGGCAACATTTGTCATCAGTTGATTGCTTGATGGCAGCTATTTTTACGGTGTGAGATGATATCTCAGTGTTGTTTTAATTTGCATTTCTCAAATGACCAGTGATGGTGAACATTTCTTCATGTATTTGTTTGTCATTTGTATATATTCATCTGAGAACTGTGTGTTCATCTCAGATGCCCATTTTTGGAGAGGGTCTTTGAATTTGGGGGGGGGGTTGATGTTTTTCAGTTCTTTCTATGTTCTTGATACAAGTCCTTTGTCTGAGGGGTTGCTGGTTAAAATTCTTTCCCATTCTGTGGGTTTTCTTTTCACTCTGATGGTGATTTCTTTTGAAGTGCAGAAACTCTTCAATGAGATCTCAGTTGTTGATTCTCTGAAGTGTTTCCCATGCAGTTTGTGTTTTGTTCATGAATTCTCTGCCTACTTCTATGTCTCCAAGATTTCTAGTAGATATAGTGTTTCTGTTTTAATGTTTAGGTTTTTGATCCATTTAGACTTTAGTTTTGTGCATGGTGATAGGCATGGATCTAGTTTCAGTCTTCTGCATGTGGAGAGCCAATTTTTCCAACACCATTTATTAAAGAGGCTATCTTTCCTCCAGTGAACATGTTTAGCCCCTTTGTCAAATATCAGGTGGCTGAGTGTCTTTGTACCTATATTTGTATCTTCTAATCTGTTCCATTGATCCTCAGGTCTATTTCTTTGCCAGTACCATGTTGATTTTATCACAGTGGCTTTGTAGTACAGTTTCAAGTCAGGAATTGAGATTCCTCCTGCCTTGCCTTTATTGCCCAGAATTGCCTTTGTTATTCTAGGTTTCTTCTGGTTCCAAATGAATTTTTGTAGTGTTTTATCTAAATCTGTGAGGTATGTTAATGGTATTTTGATTGGGATTGCATTAAATCTGTATAACAGTTTTGGGATTATGGCCATTTTCACTATGTTGATTCTTCCTAGCCAAGAGCATGGAACATCTTTCCATTTTCTAATATATTCTTCAATCTCCTTTTTTAGCATAGTATATTTTTCAGCCTATAGATCTTTTACATTTTTAGTTAAGTTGATTCCTATGTATTTCATTTTTTAGATGCTATTGTGAAGGGTGATATTTCCATAATTTCTCTCTTGGTGAGTTTCTTGTTTGTGTACAGGAATGTTATTGATTTTTTTGCATTGACTTTGTAGCCAACTATACTGCTGAATTTGTTTATTACCACTAGTAGTCTTTTAATGGAGTTTTTTGGGTCTTCTATATAGCGTATCTTGTCATCTTCAAATAGTGATAATTTAACTTCTTCCTTTCCTATCTTTATTCCTTTTATTTGTTTCTCTTGTCTGATTACCCTGGCTAGTGTTTCCAAGAATATATTGAATCAGAGTGGTGATAGTGGACATCCTTTTCTTGTTCCTGATTTTAAAGTGAAAGCTTTCAGTTTTTGTCCATTTAGTATAATATTGGCTGTTGATTTGTCATAGATGGTCTTTATAAGGTTGAGGTAGATACCGTGTATTCCGAGTTTCTGAAGGGTTTTTATCATGAACATGTGTTGGACCTTATCGAAAGATGTTTCTGCATCTATTGAGATGACCATGTGGTTTTTGTTTTTGCCTCTGTTGATGTGGTGTATTACATTTATTGATTTGTGTATGTTAAACCATCCTTACATTCCTGGAATGAGCCCCACTTGGCCATTATGTATAATCTTCTTGATGATTTGCTGCATTCTATTTGCCAGTATTTTATTGAGAATCTTTGTGTCTATGTTCATTAGTGAGACTGGCCTATAGTTCTCCTTTTTGGTTGGGTCTTTGTCTGGTTTTGGTATCAGAGTAATACTTGCCTCCAGGAATGAATTAGGTAGGATTGTTTTCTTTTCAATTTCATTGAAGAGTTTAAGGAGTATTGGCATCAAGTCTTATCTAAATTTCTTATAGAATTCAGACTGTGAATCCATCAGGACCTGGGATTTTCTTTGTTGGTAAGTTTTTTATTATGTTTTCAATTTCAATAGCTGATATTGGGTTATTCAAAATTGCTATATCTTCTTGGTTGAGCTTTGGTAGTTCATATGTTTCTAGAAATCTGTCCACTTCCTCTGTGTTTTTCTTTCTATGTGAGTAGAGATTTTCAAAGTAGGTACTCATGATCTTATGAATTTCCATGGGATCTATAGTAATTTCCACCTTTTTGGTCCTTATTACATGAATTTGGATTTTTTCTTTCTTTTTCTTTATAAGGTTAGGGAAAGGTTTGTCAGTTTTTTTTTATTCTCTCAAAAAACCAGCTTTTTGATTCATTAATTCTTTGTATTTTTTTTTTAGTTTCAATTGCATTGATTCCTGCTCTAATCTTTACTATTTCCTCTCTTCTATGAGCTTTGGATTTAACTTGCTCTTCTTTTTCTAGAAGCTTGAGGTGAAGCATTAGCTTGTTTATTTGTGTTCATTCTGTTTTCTTGATATGACAATTTATTGCTATATGTTTACCTCTTAAGACTGCTTACATTGCATCCCATAGATTACAATAGGCTGTTTCTACATTTTCATTGAATTGTAGGTATTGCTTTATGTCTTCTTTTTTTCCATTTTATTTTAAAGAGAATAAGACAAAAGAGGTCAGTACAGAGCAGATCAGAACCGGACAACATAGGCAACACAATACTTAACAATAAGACAACTGGACATTAACAATAGCTATCACAATATTTCTTTCTCTGCTATAGTTGAGCATAGATTCAAAAAATTAATATCAAACATAACAAAAAAGTATAAAACCATTCAAAGAGTGAAAGAATTACAGGGCATTCTGAACCGAATAATAGAGAATGATCAATGGGTATTATAATATCTTATTTTCAATAAAAAAAAATTTTATACTTTCACACATATTCAAATCCCAATAAGACACAATGTGATAGATAGAACCAATGGAAATAGAAGAATAGAAGCTTGGTAGGTCTTCTATGAAGGATGATATTAAATCAGCAGTAGATGTCATAATGTTTTGTTCTCTTCAAAACAGCTGTTCATAGCATCACATATAATAAAGTCACACAAAACAGGATAAAACCATTCCAACTGATGAATGAAAACATTGAAAGGCTTCAAACTATGAGATGGTGACTCATGATTACTATAAAATCTTATATACTCTTACCAACTCTCATACTAGGGAGACTATACGGTATTTACACATGTGAGTTTGGTTTATTTCGCTTATGAGTATGGTCTCAAGTCATGTCCATTTATTTATAAGCATCTCAATGTGATCATTCTTTATAGCTGAGTAGTACTCCATTTTATAGAAATACAACTTTTTTATCCATTCCTCAGTTGATAGGCACTTAGGTTGTTTCCAAGATCTGGCTATTACAAATTGTGTTGCTATAAACATGGGTGCACATATATTACTGTGGTATGATGTTTTCAGATCTTCTGGGAATATGCCTAGAAGTGGAATAACTGGGTCAAATGGGACCTTCAGACCCAGCTTTTTGAGGAATCTCCAGACTGACCTCCACAGTGGTTGTACCAGTATACACTCCCACCAACAGAGCAGAAGAGTTCCTTTTTCCCCACAGCCTCTCCAACACTTGTTGTTGGTAGTGTTTTCTACATTGGCCAATCTTTCTGGAGTGAGATGGAATCTCAGTGTGGTTTTAATTTGCATTTCTCTCATGACTAATGATGATGAACATTTTTTCATGTATTTATTTACCATTTGTATTTCTTCATCTGAGAACTGTGTATTCATTTCAGATGCCCATTTTTGGATTGGGTCTTTGAATTTCATGGGTCTGATTTTTTTTAATTCTTTATAAGTTCTAGACAGAAGTCCTTTGTCTGAGGGACAATCCATTAAGATTTTTTTTCCCAATTTGTGGGTTTTCTTTTCACTCTGCTGGAAATCTCTTTTGATGTGTAGAAACTCTTTAATAAGATGTGTTCCCAGTTATTGATTCTGGGAAGTATTTCCCGTGTAGTTTGATTCTTGTTCATGAATTCTCTTCCTACTCCTATATCTGAGATTTTTACCTACTTTGTCTTCCAGCAGTTTTAGTGTTTCTGTTTTAATATGTAGATCTTTGATCCATTTAGATTTTAGTTTAGTACATGGTGATAAGCATGAGTCTAGTTTTAGTCTTCTGCATATGGATAGCCAATTTTTCTAGCACCATTTGTTAAAGAGACTGTCATTCTTCCAGTGAACATGTTTGGCTTCTTTATCAAGGATAAGGTGGTTGAGTGAGTTTGTGGTTGTGGTTGTATCTTCCAATCTACTCCACTGATCTTCAGGTCTGTTTTTATTCCAGTACCATGTTGATTTTATTACTGTAGCTTTGTAGTATAATTTCAAATCAGGAATTGTGCTGCCTCCTGCCTTGCCTTTGTTGCTTAGAATTGCTGTTGCTATTCTAAGTCTCTTCTGGTTCCAGATGAATTTTAGGAGTGATTCCTCTAGGTCTATAAGGTACGTTACTGGTATTTTGATTGGGATTTCATTCAATCTGTATAGTAATTTTGGGAGAATGGCCATTTTCACAATGTTTGTTTTTCCTATCCATGGACAGTGTGTGCCTTTCCATTTTCTGAGGTCCTCTTCAATTTCCTTTTTCAGGGTATTATAATTTTCCCTGTATAGCTCTTTTACTTCTTTCGTGAGATTCATTCCTAAGTGTTTCTTTTTTTTGGATGCTAGTGTGAATGGTGTGGCTTCTCTTATTTCTCTTTCAGTACTTTTGTTGTTAGTGTATAGAAATGTTATCAATTTTTGAGTATCAACTTTGTATGCATCTACCTTGCTGAATGTATTTATTATATCTAGGAGTCTTTCAATAGAGTTTTGGGGTTCTTCTATGTAAAGTATCATGTCATCTGCAAATAATGATAATTTAACTTCCTCTTTTCCTATCTTTACTCCTCTTATTTCTCTTTCCTGTCTTATTGCTCTGGCTAGTATTTCCAGTACTATGTTGAATAGGAGCAGTGACAGGGGACATCCTTGTCTTGTGCCTGATTTTAAGGTAAAGGCTTTCAATTTTTGACCATTTAATATGATGCTGGCTGTTGGTTTGTCATAGATGGCCTTTACCATATTGAGATAAAGACCCTCTATTCCAATACTCTGCAAGGTTCTTATCATGAATGAGTGTTGGACCTTATCAAAAGCTTTTCTGCATCTATAGAGATGATCATGTGGTTCTTGCTTTTGGCTCTATTGATATGGCAAATTACATTTATTGATTTGCATATGTTGAACCATCTCTGCATTCCTGGGTATGAACCCTGCTTGGTCATGGTGTATAATCTTCTTGATGATTTGCTGCATCCTGTTTGCCAATATTTTGTTGAGAATTTTTGCATCTATGTTCATCAGGGAGATTGGCCTATAGTTCTCTTTTTTAGTTGGGTCTTTCTCTGGTTTTGGTACTAGAGTAATATTTGCTTCCAAGAATGACTTAGGAAGAATTGCTTCCCTTTCAATTTCATTGAAGAGTTTGAGGAGTTTCAGACTTAAGCCTTCTTTGTATTTCTTGTAGAATTCTACAGTGAATCCATCTGGGCCTGGGCTCTTAATTTGTAGGCAAGGACTTAATTACATTTTCAATTTCAGTAATGGAAACTGGGTCGTTCAGCATTTTTACATCTTCCTGATCCAACTTCAGTAGTTCATATGTATCTAGGAATCTGTCTATTTCTTCAGTGTTATCGAACCTATTAGAGTAGAGGTTTTCAAAATAGGTGTTGACGATCTTCTGTATTTCCGCTGAGGCTGTAGTAATTTCACCTTTATCATTCCTTATTGCATGAATTTGAGTTTTTTATTTCCTTTTTTTAATAAGGTTGGCCAGGGGCATATACATTTTATTTATTCTTTCAAAGAACCAACTCTTTGATTCATTGATCCTTCATACTGTTTTCTTAGTCTCTATTGCATTAATTTCTGCTCTGTTCCTTATAATTTCCTCCCTTCTTTTGGCTTTGGGCTTGGCTTATTCTTCTTTTTCTAGATGTTTGAGTTATAGCATCAGGTTGTTTATTTGTGTTTGTTCTGTCTTCCTGATGTGGGAACTCAATGAAATAAATTAGGACTTAGGACTGCTTTCATTGCATCCCACTAAATCTGGTAAGTTGTGTTTGTATTTTCATTTGCTTTGTAGATATTGTGTAATTTCTTCTTTAATTTCCTCTGTGACCCACTGGTTGCTCAAGAGTGTATTACTCTGTTTCCATGTGTTTGTGAGGTTTTTGCAGTTGCTTTTATCATTAATTTCTAGTTTCACAGCACTATGATCCAATAACATGCATGGGATAATTTCAATTCTTTTGCATTTACTTAAATATGTTCTGTGGGCTAGTATATGGTCTATTTTAGAGAATGTCCCATTACTGCTGAGAAGAAGGTATATTCTGATGTTGTTGGATGGAATACTCTGTATACATCTATCAAGTCCATTTGTTCACAGGTATGATTCAGTTCTGTTTTGCTGATTTGCTGATTTTCTGTCCAGTTAATCTGTCCCTTTGTGTCAATGGTGTATTAAAGTTTCCTGTTATAATTGTGTTTTTGCTTATTTGACTTTTCATTTCTATTAGTATTTGCTTTATATAGCTGGGTGCTCTGGAATTTGGTGCATATATATTTAAGATTGTTATCTCTGCCTCTTGAAGTTTTCCCCTAATTAGTATGTAGTGACCTTCTTTATCTCTTTGGATCATTCTTGGTTTGAAATTCACATTGTGTGCAAACAGGATGGCTCCTCCTTCTTTTTTTTTTTTGGTTCCCTGTTACATGAAGTATTGTTTTCCATCCTTTGATTTTCAGTCTATGAGTGTCCTTTTGGATTAGATGGGTTTCTTGTAGACAGCATATGGTTGGATGTTGTTTCTTGATCCATTCTGCCAGTCTGTTTCTTTTGATTGGTGAGTTGAGGACATTTACATCAATGGTTGTAACTGTTATACATTGATTTATTGTTGACATGTTATCTTTCTGCTGTGTATCATTAGCTTTCCATTCTGTTTAATTGTCTGCCTTGCTTGGTGCTTTTATCCCATGTATATCTAGAATGTCTTTCAGTATTCTTTTTAGGGTTGGTTTGGTGGTCATAAAGTTCTTCAGCTGTTCTTTGTCATGGAAGTATCTTATTTCTCCATCCATTTTGAAGGAAAGTTTGCAGGGTACGTCAGTCTGGGTTGGAAGTGGTTTTCCTTTAAGATCTGAAATACTTCACTACATGCTCTTCTTGACTTCATTGTTTGTGTTGAGAAGTCTGCCGTGATTCTGATAGGTTTTTCTTTATAAGTGATCTGTCTTTTCTCTCTAACACCTTTTAGCATTCTGTTCTTATTGTGGGTTTCTGGGATGGTGATTATTATGTGTCTTGGTGTAGTTTTATTTTGGTTATGGCTGTTTGGAGTTCTATATGCTTCACTTATCCAAATGTCAGTTTCTTTTCTCATGTTTGGGAAGTTTTCAGCTATTACTTCTGTAAATATCCTCTTGATATCATTTGGGCTGTCCCCTTCTTTTTCATTTATCCCTATTAATCTTATGTTACTTTTCTTTGCATCATCTTGCAGCTGTTGAATTGTTATTTCCTGATTGTTTGTTATTTTTAAGAGATCTTCCCTTTCCTGTTCACTGGCTGCAATCTTATCTTCAAGGCCTGAAATTATATCTTCACTTTCATTGAGGTGGTTTTGGCAGCTTTCAATTGCATTTTTGATTTCCAGTATATCTCTTTGAATCTGCTTTATGTATTCTCTTTGTTTCTTATAGTGTTCATTCAGGGATTCTGTCTGTTTGCTTTGTTCCTCTAATTTTTTATCTGTGTTTTCACTAGATGTGTTCACTATTTCTTTCACTATTTTTATCATTTCTTCTTTTACCTGGGCAAGTACTTCTGATTTGAATTTATCCATAGCTTCCCCTAGTTGCATCTTTATTTCATTTGATATCATTTCAGACATTTCAGGTGTATGGCTTCTTTTTTCTTCTATGTACATGGCTCCTAAGCTTTCTTAGGGTGGGCTGGAGTTTTGAGCCTGCCTTTTGGTCTTTCCTTTTGTCATTTTTCTCTATTTCCTTGCTTTGAGAGATGTTCCAAAGCTTCCTCTGGATGTGTGGTGAGTTACCTCCTGCACCTCAGTTCCTGGAGCAGTGCTGGCTCACCCACAGGCTCTTGGCTCCCTAAATTGAAAGGTGGAAGCTGGGCCTCATGAACTGGGGCCCTCGAAATCTCAGGCCCCAGTCCTGTATCCAAAGGGGTGATTATGATCTCAACCACTGGGAGCGCTGGTTTTAAGCTCTCCCCAAGCCAGCCCACACTGGGCTGTCAGGCCCCCAGCTCAGCCTCCACCTCCTTAACTGAGAGAAGGCTGCTGAGCATGTTGTACTAAGGCGGTGGAGCTTCCAAGACTCGGTCCAGTGTACAGGTAGCTATCCAGAAGCTCAATTGCCCAGAGCACAGGTTGCCAACTCTCCACAAGCCCACCTTGGGGCAGCAGGACTCACCTCACAGCATCCTAACTCCCCTCTGCAGGCTCTTGGCTCCCTAAATTGTAAGGCGGGTGCTGGGCCTGGACAACTGGAGCCCGCAGAAACTCAGGCTGCAGTCCTTTGTCCTAGAGAGCGGGAAAGATCTCCCGGGCGGTTAGTCCCCCAGCTTGACCTCTGTCTCCCAAACTGAGAGAAGGTCACTGGGCATGTTGTACTAAGGCAGTGGAGCTTCCAAGACTCGGTCCAGTGTACAGGTAGCTAGCCAGAAGCTTGATTTCCCGGGGCCCAGGTCGCCAACTCTCCACAAGCCCGCCTTGGGGCGGCAAGACTCACCTCGCAGGGTCCTAACTCCCCTCTGCAGGCTCTTGGCTCCACATGGCCCTAGAATTTATCTGAATGACTAAGTGAATATCTGCACCAGGAAATGTTGCATCGTTTGCCAGCCATAAAGCAGTTTCTTCTCCATGGAGGTGGCCTCTTCTGACCCCACAGAACTTCTGTCCTCCGCTTTATTTCTTCTTTAATTTCCTTTGTAGCCCACTGGTTGTTCAAAAGGTTGTTATGAATTTCCACATGTGCATGCCAGTTTTGCAATTTCTTTTGCCATTAATTTCCAATTTCAGTGCATTATGGTCAGATAAGTATGCATGGGATAGTTTCAATACCTTTGCATTTACTTAAGAATGATTAATGGGATAATATATGGTCTATTTTGGAGGATGTCCCATGTGCAGCTGAGAAAAATGTGTATTCTGATGTGGTTGGGTGGAACACTCTCTAAACATCTACTAAGTCCAGTTGGTCACAGGTATGATTCAGTTCTATTATTTCTTTGCTAATTTTTTGCCTAGTTGATCTATCTCTTTGTGACAGTGGGCTGTTAAGGTTACCTGTAATAATTGTGTTCTTGTGTATTTGGTTTTTTTATGTCCTTTACTATCTGTGTTATATAGCTGGGTGCTCCTGTGTTTGGTGCATACATATTTATAATTGTTAATTCTTCATCTTGAATTTTTCCACTTACGAATATATACTGACTTTCTTTGTCTCTTTTAATCATCTTAGGTTTGAAGTTCACATTGTCTGCAAATAGAATGGTTACCCCTGCTTTTTTCTGGGTTCCTGTTGCATGGAATACTGTTTTCCATACTTTGACTTTTAATCTATGAGTTTCCTTTTGAGTCAGATGTGTTTCTTGTATACAGCATATTGTAGGATCCTGTTTCTTGATCCATTCTGTCAGCCTGTTTCTTTTGATTTGTGAATTGAGCCCATTTACATTTATAGATATCACTGATATGTACTGGCTTGACTTTACCATGTTGTGTTGCTGTTGTTAGTTTTCTGTCTTTCTCCCTTGTTTATTTTCTTGTCCAGCCTGGTGATTTCTTTCTGCTGTTGCTCTGGAGATTGTGGTCATTTTTATCTCTACCTAGATGTCCTTCAGCACTCTTTCTAAGGTTGGTTTGGTGGGTATGAATTTCTGTAGTTGTCCTTTGTCATGGAAGTGTCTTGTTTCTCCATTAAATTTGAAAGACAGTTTTGCTGCATACGTCAGTCTGGGTTGAAAGTTGTTTTCTTTTAGGGCTTGAAATACTTCACTCCAAGCTCGTCTTAACCTGAAGGTTTGTGCTGAGAAGTCTGCTGTGATTCTAATAGGCTTTCCTCTTAGGTGAGTTGTGTCTTTTCTCCAATGGCTTTTAGTATTCTGCTTTTATGATGTATGTCTGCAATCTTAATTATTATATGTCTGGATGTAGGTTTATATTGGTTATGACTGTGTGGCATTCTATATGCCTCACTTATTTGTATATCTGATTTCCCCCCGCCATGTTTGGGAAATTTTCTGCCATTATTTCTGTGAACAGCTTGGTTATATCCTTTTCATTGTCTCCTGCCTCCTCACTAATGCCTATTACTCTAACATTGTTTCTCCTGGCATCATCTTGTAGTTGTTGGATTGTCATTTCATGCTGCTTTGTTGTTTTCATAAGTTCTACCCTTTCAAGATCGCCATCTGTAATCCTGTCCTCAAGGTCTGAGATTCTATCCTGAGCTTCATTTAAACAGCTTTGCAGGCTTTCAATACAATTTTTTCCTTCTTGCACATCTCTTTCACTCTATTTCGTAGATTCTGCTTGTTTTCTGCATTGCTCATTCAAAGTTTCGATCAATTTCCCATGCTCCTGTAATTTCTTATCTATTTCTTCTCTAGCTATGTTGAGCAGCTCATTTACTAAGGTTGTTACTTTTGTCTTTACATAAGACATTATTTCTAATTTGAGTTCCTCCATAGCCTCGTGGATTTGTTTACTTCATTTGCTGTCTTTTCAGAGATTTCTGGTGTATGAATTTTAGGGTCCTCTATTTCATTATCGCCTGCACTTGCCCCTGATGGACTAGATGTTCAGGATTGCATTTTGCCTTTTCGTTTAGTCATTTTCACCTTTTGGATAAATTTCTGGTCTTTCTATTCCAACAATCACAACTTTCTGTAGTGTGTATTTCAGGGCTCTACTGTGTGGTTGATGTTTGTCAAATTGCTGGCTACCACAATGAAGAGGAGATCCAGTCTCCTTAATTCCTCCTACCGTGTCTGTTGGGTGAGTCCTACATTCTTTCTGGGCTAACTAGCCCAGAAGTGTTGATGTAGGGCAATTCTTTGTTCCTGCCTGTTGTTATATCTTCAGGTTGTGGCAGGTCACCAGGTCTCCCTGGCTATAGTGTTTGTGTCAGCTGAGGCCCTACTGTGTCACTGGGGGTATCATAAGTTCTTTTAATTTCCTCTAAATTGAGGTGGGGCAATACTGGCTCACTCTGCAACCTGTCTGATGTTCTCTGTGTGAGGAGAGGGTGTTACCTACTCTCTTGCCAGGTTAGCCAAGGTCTTACACTTGGAGGCAGTTTCACTTCTGCCCCTCTCCAGTGGGTACACTGCAAACCTCTATTTTATGGGGCAAACTCACCACACTGACTGAAGCTTGATGAGGTCTTCTGTTTGGGTGAGGGGTTCCTGAGCCTCTCATCAAGCCAGCATGGTAGTCTGCTGTAGTCCAGTATTTCTGGTGGAAGGGTGGATCCAGAAGATGTGGTCTCAGGCAGCTCCGGCCCTCCACAACAAGTCTCCCAGATGTTCCTTGCAGGTGAAGGCCGGGCCTAGCTGTCCCCAGCAGCCCTGGAGAGCACTGTCCAGCTGATGTTCTCTGAGGGCGAAGGGCAGGCCTAGCTGTCCCCAGCAACCCCAGAGAGCACTGGTCCTGAGATGTTCTCCGCGGGCGGAGGGCGAGCCTAGCTGCTCCAGCAGGCCCAGAGAGCACTGGTCCCAAGGTGTTCTCTCCTGGTTTCAATTTTATCTTCTCATCTTGGCATCCTCAGCATTGATTTCACCATGAGGCTTGAGGGAAGTTGCTTGCAATCTTATAAGCTTCACACTTCACCCAAGGACGGGAGGTGGAACCCCTGATTTTCTACCAGCATCAAGGAATATCTTCTGGAAGGCTCATCTGACTTTTCTTTGTACCTTATCCGCCAGGATGAGGCCATATGTTTCTGCGTGAGCCATTGAATGCGGGCTGGAATCAAGCCGGAAGGGCTTCAGCTTTCCCCGAAGCACATTGCTGCTCAGCATAGACCCTCGAAAAGAGCAGATTCCCATCAGAAAGGAAAAAGCAGGACTCGGAAAAGAGATCTTCTTGTAAGTAAAATTTGGTAGATCCCTGATGCCAATGACATCAAAGGTTCTTCAGGGTCCGTGAAAGACACCTGTACTGGTTAGTGCCCTAGGGCTCAGGTATCAAGTACTCACAGGCAGCTCAAAACACATTTGTGCTTTTATGATTCTGGAGTGCAAAGTCAGAAATCAAGGTGTTGGCATCTGTGTCCCACCTGCACCCCCCTTACACACACAGCCATTCCTGGGTTTATGGCTACATCATTCCAGTCTCTACCCTGATGGTCACTTTGCTGTACCTCTTCTCTCTATGTCAAATCTCCTGGATAATTCTATGAGAAGACTTGCCATTGGTTTTAGGACCCCACCAGACAATCAAGGATGATCTCATCTCAAGATCTTTTACTTAGCTGCATCTATAAACACCCTTTTTCCAAACGTGACAATATTCTGGGGAGTAAGGGATAGATATGCTTTGTTTTTGAGGTGGGGGTGACACTCACTACTCTATACCACGAGTCATTATAAGGTAGTATATCTGAAACACTCCAGAAAAGTGCCGGCACACAGGACGTATGTGATAATTCCCAAATCTAAACCTGTTCATATGTCTTTCCTTATAGGCTTAGCCAGCATTTCACTTATTCCCTACGCCATTAGGTTTGTTTGTTTGCTTGCTTGCTTGCTTTCAAAAAACAACACTTCTTTGGCCTGAAGAAGAATGTGAACCAGCAGACAAAGGGCATGACTGTGGGAAGGGAGATTCAGACAGGGAAGAGCAAGTTGATCCAGACGGCAAGATGAAAGGACAACATGACCCTTGCAGCAAGAGGCCAACGTGGGGCTATTTGAATAAAACAAAGCACACAGTACATGCAGAATTTCTGGCCACTCTGTCCCACTGCTTTTCCTAGCCTTGGCATGGGCTATAAATAATTTATATCCCTCCTGTCAAGCAGCAACCCCAAGAGTCTGTAACTTCTTCCTCTTGAAAAATTCACAATTTCATAAAGGGTACACTTTACAGACCCTATATCCAACTTTATTTTTCTTCTGAGCAAACACATCCATCTTCCCAACCCTTCATTTTTCAAATGAGCCAAAGCAGTTTTCTCATTAGTTTGTTTTCTGTTTTTCAAAGAAAGGTGATGTTGAAATTTCATGCTTAAATTTCATGCTCAGAGTTCCCAGATGGAATAAAGAGACATAGAAATTATCTACCCTGGCCCTGCATCTTAGAGAAAAGGGATCTGAACCTGAGAGATATCCCATTACTTGCCCAAGGTCACACTGAGTGAGTTGGGAGGAAAAACACACACTGCCAGGAGTTGGTTGGAAGCAAATCCCAGGTGGGAAGGAGTCTCTGGGAGCTCCACTTTTCAGCAAGACTGGGACTGTAGAGCTGTTGACAAGTGAAAAGTTTATCACCTTGGGGTCACAAACTCTGGCAAAAAAAAAATTCTATATTTTGTCCCTTAAATTATCCCTACTACTCTTTATGCAATCTCATTTGCCAAGTAAAGGTTAGACCCTTAAACTGTAAAAGGGTCATTATTCATGTTCTGGAGCCTCTGAGCAAGTGAAGTGAATCCAAAGTATGAAATAATAAGATCCATAACTTTGTCATCGATTGTATTAAATGTACCATTTATCACCATCCACTGACACACAGCTACCACCCTCAAACTAGTCCCTGTTATACTCACCTTTTTATGAATACATTTTTTTTCTTTGCTTCGGCAAAAAGCCAAAAGCCCAAAATGACATGATGAATGGAAGAGGTCACTGAACAAAGAGCAACCTTGAACTAAGCAGTGAAATTGCAAAATTGCATCTTCCTTTGCACTTCTGTTCATGCATGGGCTTTGACAGATGTCAGAAAGCCCAAGGGACTGTCAGGCTGCAGGGACCTTCTAAAGAACAGTGCAGTCAACATCCTAATCTGCCTAGAAGGAAAAACCCAGAGATTTTAATGTACAATTAATGACTGCACATTAAGCAGGCAAAGTTGGTAGCCAGGAAATTCTATTGTCTGTGACTATTCGTAGTCTCCACAATGCCATGTTGCTAATCCAAAGAACTGAGATTTCAACTTTGCCTCAAATAAAAGTGTCAGCCAGAAGCTTTTGGAGAATTTCAAGTAAAGTAATTGCCTTGGCAACAGGATAGTTATATCAGTCAAGATTCAATCAGCAGAACAGAACCATTAGGATATATGTTATATAGAGAAAGAGAGAGAAAAAAGAAACAAGGCAGAGACTGATTTATCCAAGGAATTGGGTTCACTGCTATTGGGTCTCAGTGGGCGAGTTAGAAAAGTCTGTAGGGTGGGCAATAAGAAGGAAGATTACAAGCAGCTGGATCCCAACATGCATGCTGTTGAGGAAAAACGCCTATTTCTCCAGAGAAAGCATCCTTCTCTTAAGAATTTTCAACGAAGTCAGACCCATTCAGAATATCTGGCCCAGTTCATTTTTAGCTATATCCCAAGTAATTGGTGACCATTATTTGGCCTGACTGAGCTGATACAGTATATCAGGAAGTTCACATCCAAATTCTGGATTTCCACATAAGTAGAGTGGAAAGTCAAGAATAGAAAGAAATAATTGTTGGTGATAAAGACTTTGAACTCCATGATGGAGTTCTCAGATATTCTTTACAACAAAAGAACAATTTCAAGATACACCAAGGTTCCAGGCACATTTTTAGATACATGTGGTTGTATTGCTGAGTTTAGTTTAGTAGTATTTATTATGATCTCTGCACCTGTTTTCAGGAGATGCAGCGGTCTCTAATTGTCTTTTCTTGTAATATCTCTCAGGTTCAGTATCAAGATTGTGCTGGGAAGAGTCTGGTTAGTAGTTAACCTGGAAGGCAGAGACCGTAAGTCAACATAGGGATTTTTCTGGTAATGGTACAGTTTTTTTTCTTGATCTGTGTACAGATATGTGTGTGCTTGTGTGTGTGTGTTCAAACTGTGAAAATTCATTAGTTTGTATACTAAAGAAATATGCACTCTTACACATGTAAGTATCACTGCCTAGGCCCTTGAAGAAGCAGATGCTAGACAAGAAGGTAAGTGTAGAAGAGATTTATTGAGGAAAAAGTCTGTGCAGAATATATAGAAAGGAGCAAAAATATTTTGGGGGAGCTTTCAGGTCTGACACTTGTAAAGGCAGAGAGAGAAGGGAGAGAATATGGGCAGAAAGAGACATCAGTGGAGCCCTGGAAAAGTCTTATTCCAACCAACTAGTGTGCCAGAGCAAAGGCCATGGTGTGGAAGAGTTCACACTCGAAACTGTGCAGCTCTGATGTCCTCACTGGGGTAAGACACCAGCTGGAACAGCTAGGGGCGTGGGTCCCTTGCATGAAAACACCAGCCTAGCCCAAATGTGCAGAAGCTGGGGGTTCACACACCCATTGAGGAGGGTCTCTCTTGAAGGAAACCCTGTTGTCATGCTCCCCATGGCAGCCAGGGGAGGTAGGGGAGGCAGCATGTTGGTCTCAACACTGCTGGTTTGTATGGGAGAAAACCGATTAGGCAAGTTACATACACACAGGACCCCAGCTAAAGTCTTATGGGCGCAAAATTCTAGTGTAGGTCCTCCTGCTTCCCCCACATAGCCACCCAGATGCCTGAAGAGCATTTGCAATTCACCATGCAAAATCTAAATCTCTCCTCAGGCATTTTCTTGTCATCCATCTCAGTGACTGGCAAAACCTAATGTTGCCCTCAATGTCCTTCTTTTACATCTTCATCAAATCTAATAGGCTGCATCTTCAAACTTATCCTAAATCCATTGCCTCCACTGCTATCACATCATCCCAAACACTGGAGTTGTGTGATGAGATGCCCACCTATCTCCCCACTTATAAACTTTCCTCAAGGTCTAGCTTCAAAATATCAAAGTGATCATCTGCCTTAGACCAGGTCTCCAGGAGCCTAAGATGGAGACTAGGATGCACTTGATTTATTAAGGGAGTGCTCACAGGAAATATAATCTATAAGACACCACAGGAAGCAAAAGAGGAAAAGAGAAGGAACGGGGCAAGGGTGGCCTTGGCTTGATTCCCAAGGTGGTGTGGGGTAGGGCTTTGAAGCTTAAACCACACAACACCGCAGTTAGTCCTCCAGCCTGAAGGTGCAGCTGTTTGTAAAGCCCATCCATCACTGGCCATGGGTGGGCAGTGGTTCTGTTTAACAATGGGCAGTTGTCCAAAGTGACAGCTGAGAGTCACCAGTCATCAGCATGTATAAAAGCTGGGAACACTTCCCTGCCCAGGAGACAGCATCAGGGCCAGACATCAGCATCTTGTAGAATAGAAGTTCTCAAACTCCAAGGTGCGTCAGAATCACCTGGAGGCACAGTTGCCTCACTGGTGGATAAAAACACAGCTTACCCAGTTAAATTTGAATTTCAGATCAACAATGAATAATCTTAATATAAGTACTCACTCGTGCATGACACATTCTAAAATATTACTCATTGTTGATCTGAAATTCAAATTTAACTAAGGGGACTGATTCATCTCCTCGGGGCTTTGCTAAAACAGATGGCTGCTATTGCTGATGCATTACTGCTGGGGTCAGGTTGGGACTGGGCCTTTCTAACAGGTTCCAGGGTTAGCTGACATGGAGAACATGCACATGGTGGAAACCACTGTTGTAGTGTATCTTTTATAAATATGTCATATTACATGGCTCAAAATCTTCTAGGGTTTTCTAAGTCCTAGGAAGAGCTTAAATCCTGACCAGGGTTTTCAAAGGTCTATGTGATACTACCTTAGAGTTTTCTCTGCTGTCTCTAACCCCATTCCCAGATGTGGTCTCATTATTTTGCCCAAGCTGGTCTTCAATTTGTAAGCTCAAAATATCCTCCCACAGACCATGGGCTATATCACCACACCAGCTTCCTTTCCTGTCTCCTTCCCTAACCATATCCCTGCTAGCTGCCACAAAATACTGTTGTTGTTGACTACATAGTTGTTTCTAGACCAAAGCTAGCACAGTCCATCCCAAGGAGCTGTGTACAAATAATTCCCCCGATCAAATGATCCCCCCTAAACATTTACAGTGGTAAGCTCTTTACTTCCTCCAGTCTTCACTTAATTAATACCAGCCTTTTATTCCATTTTGAATTGCACCCCATGCACACCCCCATAGCCCATAAATCTGCTGCTTTGTTTATCTCTTCAGTCCTTTATCTAACTGACAAACAAGAAAACATATGATTTGCTTATTATCTATTTGCCCCAGTAAAATATAAGTTCCATGAAAGATTTGTGTTTATTACATTCACTGCTACTCACAGTGGTGATAACATTTCCCCATATATAAAAAGTACTCAACAAATGTGTGGAATAAATGTCTAAAGTCAAAGAGATGCCCTGATCTGAGACTGCTGGCCTGACATTCATTCATTCTTTGATCACAGGAGCTAAGCCACCCTGTGTACAAGGAATGAAGAACCAACTGTAAATATCTTTTTTACAAATGGAGAAGGCCCAAGTCACCCATGGGGAAAGGCATTAGGACTACAAAAGAAATACTATGGCAAAATTACTGGAGGCAATTTGAACCATTCGGCAGTTGGTTTCTGTGCTGTTGTTGTTGTCATTGTTAATAGTGAAGGTTTTAAAATCGATAGTGAGGTTCTAGAGACAGGTGGAAACAATGTTGGGTCTCCCACAGCCCAATTACATGTCACAATGGAGGTGTAGGGCCCATTTAGTTTTCTTCCCAGTTTACGGATGTACAAAGAACAAATAAAAACTGAACACATTTATCACATAAAAGGTGACATTTTGATATGTGTGTACACTGTGAAATGGTTGCCATAAACCATGAAAGCCTGTTAAGAACCCTAAACAGTCATGTACCTACTATTGCGTGCACAGTTCTTGGGCATTCCAAAAGCTGGGTGACAGTTTCACTTAGAGGCAAATGTAGCAGAAGCAGGCAAACCTTTCACTCCTCCGGGGGTTGGAGGTAGACATTTGAGAGGGGAGAGACCTCAGCTCCACGGTGACTCCAGGCACAGTGTAGAGCTGGGCAGTGGGGCTGAGGTGTTGTATGATGCCTGGACCTTGTTCCCCAAGGGGGTGGTGGCCACACCATCTTTCAAGCCATCCTCCAAAGATAAATTACTGCTAAGGTCCCTCAGAAACAGATGAAGGCATTTAAAATGTTGAGCAGTCTCTTCTAGTTTAGAATCTCCTTAACTTACATTGAATGTTAACTAAAGACACACAAACTTGTTAGACAGTTACATGTAAATTGCAGAAAAAACTAAGGTGGGTCCTATAAGTTTAAGGCTTTTTCTTTTTTAGCTAAAATCATCAAAACATGTATTAAAGGGAAGTGTTACAAATGGAGTAGAGTTCAAGATACTTTAATTTAACTCTAAATCTGGCAACTGAGACAAAAGCTGTTTTAATTCATCAAGCTTACTGTCTTTCCCAGTCCTTAGGACAAATAAATGAAACAAACCTACACACATGTATAGTTAATATTCCAAAAGCTTAGCGCTAGCTATTTATAGTCTGATTTGAGGATCACATTTTGTCTATACCCATGAAATTCTAAGAGTAAAAAACTGACATTTAATTTCTCAAATAGGGACCAATTCAACATCTAAAAGGTAATTTCCATAGACACAATCAGTGAGTTTATAAGTAAACAAGTCCTCAGAGGTATACACTCAGTAAATCTCATTTTAAAAACTCCTTGCCTTCTTACAAAAAATTAACATAAAATTGTGAGTAATAAGAAATGCTTATTATCTTTGAACAGGCTGGGTTGGGAATTTTTAATTCCAAGAAGTTCAGAAAAACTCAAGAGTCCGATTGCTGCAGAATGCTGCAGAATGCCTCCTTACAGCTGCCTGTCCAGATCCCGCTGGCTTCCCGGGGCCACAGCAGTCCCTTGAACCACAAAGACTGCTTTAGCCCCAGGGAGGGTGCATGTCCCCTCTGCCACTGTGACCAGTGGCCCTAGTTTTACTGGATCTATGCAGAAGCTTCAGTGCTAAAACCAGGGTGGTCTGGGGTCAGTGCTGCAGTCACCCTGCCATGCACTGGAGTTAGCATCTGAGCCTCCAAGAACTGTTTGCAAGCTTTCCCCTTCCCATGCTTACAGCATGCACAGCACCACCCTCACCAGTTCTTGCCAATAGAGGGCAAAGGAGGCACTATGTGCCAGGTGGTCATAGCTCCAGTTAGTGGGTTGAGAAAGATATAAAGGGAGGGTACAGGGTCACGCTTCTCTTCATTCATCCTGGCCATCATGAACTGTATTGGGCCTTCATCCTGGAAGCGATGCTACCACAGCCCTTGGAGTGGGTCGCTGGGTCAACTGAAGTGGTAGTGGTGGTGGTGGTGTGTGTTTGCTTGTGAGATTCTCTCTTTTGTCTAGCTCTTTCCTGAAATGCCTGGTTCTTTCTTGTTCTCTGTGTCTCTTTCTCTCTCTCTTGTCTAAGGAGATGGCAGCCCCAAAAAGCCTTTTCTGGAGCATATTTAGCTGAATAAGATGGCCTGTCACTGTCAGAGCCTTCTTCCTGAGGGAGACTCTCCTTATCTTCAGGGCTTTTCTCTGCTTCCTAGGAAAAATGTACCTTTAATTCAGGGATCTTTGAGTGAAACTTCTGCTATGTTACCCAGAGAAACAAAAGGACTCTCCTTAGCTTCAAGGCTTTTCTTTCCTTCCTAGGAAAAAGGTATCCTTCTCTTCAGAGAACGTGGGTTTTGCCCAAAGAAACACAGCTGGAAGGACCTGACTGAGGCACCTGAGGGCCTAACCTCAGCGGGGATGATGAGACAAGGTCTCGTCATCACAAAAACCCACACTGGGAAAAGATCCAGGCAGTGCTGCTTCCAAGCACATGACTCAGAAGCTGGGAGATCCTGGGCACGGCACAAGGTAGATACAGTCAGCCCTGTGGCAAAGTTACCCTGAGTCAAAATGGCCTGGTGTAACAGCACCAAAAACACAAAGGGAAAGCAGCAGGAAATGTTAAGGCTAGTCTGGGCCCCACAGTAGGTTGTGAGGCAAACGCTCGTCTCTTTCAGACTGCTCCCCTCCTGCCCGACAGGCCAGCAGCTGCTGTAGCAAGAGCCCTGTACACAGCACCATCTTATCTATGCCACACCATCCAACACCTCCTGGGGCTTCTCACACCCTCCCTACCATCCCCTGAGCGACATTTTGGTCATTTGCTCTACCTGAGCTCAGAAAAAGACAGGCAGAACTGAGATTGGTGAGAATCTTGCCACAGGCTTTTCCTGAAGTTCAAGCCACAGTGAATATCGAAAGTGGGTTCTGCCTTCAGGCCCTTATGTATCTGTCCCCAGATTCATGATAGGGGACAATGCTGCTTGCTGTCTTCGTCTCTTACAGTGCCACCTGGGTACAGAAGTTAGCAAGCACAAGCTGTAAAGCTAGAGATTTTCTGCAAACTCAATAAAGATCAGGCTTCCCCCAAAGACAACTTGGGGGAGAACAGCAGAATCTCTTAGCAGGTTTCAATGTCTCTTGTCAATTGTGATGCTTCTGTTGTCACCATTTGTGTCACCAAGAAGTGACCCTGATGTCTCAGTGTTCCATGGACACATTTCTCTACTTCCATCTTGTTCTCTTCTTCCATCTTGTTCTCTTGTATTTTTGGCAGAGCACAAGTACCTTTAGAACCTTTAGAAGGGAGAGAATGTTAAGTCAGAATTTTTCCAATGTAACATGGCTGTTATCAGATAAATGGGAGCTCTAGACCTGCTGCTGCTCAGTCTGCCAGCCAGAGTCCCTGCTGCCAGAAGCTAAGTAAGCTAAGTTATGGGGAACGAGGAAGCTCAGGACTAAAAAAGGCCTCTACACACGCATTCCAAAGAGGAAGTTAACAGAGCGGCATACACCCTAGTTCTTGCTCACTACCTTAAATATTGACACACAGTATCTTAAATTTTGCGGTCTGCAGGGTACTGCAGAATAACTCAAGTGCTTAGAAGAAGCCACTAAAGTACCCAGCTCTGGTCACAGTCTATCCCTGGGTTCTGGTTTCTGCAGTCTGTTGTGGCTTCCATTGTGCTGAGAAGTCATCGTTAGGGTTTTTGCTGTCAGTCATTCTCAAACAGAATGAGGACCTAGCCAGTGGGTGTCAGCTGGGAATCTTAGGGGAAGGAACAGTATTCAGACTCCTCATTTTAGGCTGGCATTAGAATTGTCATGTGCAGTGCTGAGTACGCAGAGCGTGAGTGCATATTCACAGCGTCTATAACCTTACGTTGTTCTTGGCTGCCCCGCAGTACCATCCTTGCCACAGTCGCATGCTGTGTATGGGGGGGGGGGGTGATACACAGAGGCTACTTGCTGAGTTCAAGGTATGTGACTGGGAGGCTGGCCTCACTGGGGAGCTGCCAGGAGCCATCTGGGTGCCATCCTTCAAGGGACTTGGTGGGCTCAGGTGGCACTTGGATTTCAATTAGAAAACAGTAAATTCCCAGAGAACAGCCTTACTCCTGCAGGGAAACAAACCTTCAACTGTTGACTGTGCTGGCTCAGAAGGGAAAAAGTCTGCAAATTTCAGCCCCAAAGATGAGACGATGTGTCCCTTCCCTCCAAGGGGACTCCTTGGGTTATATAAGTTAATAGAAAAAAAGTCTCACACATCAGGCCTTGTGTCAGATAGTTAAACATACTAGGACATTCTGTGGGCTTGCAAGAACCTGGAGCCCTAGTAGATGCATAGGTTAGTAAAGGGCAGCACAGCCCCAGTCTCTACCTTGAACTGTGCCTGCCACTTTAAGGCAATTTCTTTCAACTTCAGAACCACATCTGAGGGCAGGCATTAAGGGAACAAAATCTAGACATCGCTTCTTGGAAGGTTCTGATGCTTCCATACTAGAAGCCAAACTGAAGCTAAATGGACAAGAGCAAACAATTTTGTCCTGAGGTTGTATCTTTACAATTGGCTCAGATCTTTATAGCTTTGGATTTACCTACAATTCATTCAAACCCAACTATCTCTCATTGCATCCCCCTGTTGTAGGGATTATGGCTACTCTTTTTGTTTATTTGTTTTTTAATTAACTTTACTGGTACAACTTAGATGTGGATAATGATCATATTCATCATAGGGAATCTATGTCTGTACATGTTATATCTTTGTTCTTCTTTTTTTCCCATTCTCCTCCCCTCGCTTCAACCCCTCTTCACCTCATTATTAACAAAGTTTGCTTCCATTTTACCCTTGTTTCTCATTTTTTCTTTTCTCCTCTATCTTTGTACCCTACTTCCAATTCCCCTTTCCCTTTGAAAAATTACTTCCTATTTCACAATATCTATTATATATTTTGGTTCTTATTTATACTTTCAACGTCTCACATCAGGGACATTGAGATCTTTACACATGCATGTTAAATTTATTTCATTTAAGAATATGGTCTCAGCATCCACCCATTTAGCTATAAATGTCTAAGTTTATCCTATACTTGAAAGGAAGTTTTCATCTGGTACTGATACTCTATGGTAACAACTATAAAAATCAAAACTTGAGATAAGGAACTATGGTGCTGTGCTAGGTCATGGGGTTCCTTAAACCATGTGGCTTAAGTTCTGTGACCCTGAGTCCTCAAAATCAAGGAGGATAAGGGCAGCCAGTTCTTCCATGGAATTTCTCCATCACAGGAAAAATCACTGACAATACAGCGTTCTCTGCAGAACTCACGTTACCACCAAATTGACACTCTTCATGCAATAATAGATGTATGATATTCTTTCTACACTGTCTCAGTGGATTTCAGCTTCACAGAATACAGTCCTACTGGCCCTGCCAGTGACCATAAACAACAGAGGAGGGTGGGGCGAGTCAGGCCACTATGATTAAATAACTGTGGATGCTGAATCCCCACGAAGTTGGAAGGGAACCTGTCTGCCCAGATATCATGGGGCAGAAACCACTTTGATCTTGTTTGTTATATATCTTGTTACTTTCTGAATCAATGCCCATTTCTAGAGTACAACTCAAATATGAGGCTCGGACAGACAGAACATAAGGTGCTGTGTCCTCAGCTCTCATTATGTATTCAAAAATTGTGGTGCAATGGCTCATTCCTCATGTTCATGAAATTGGGAAGAACCTCTGACAGTGGTTCTTCAATAACACATCAGGCTCATTTCTCTGAAGTCCAAGCAACAAAGTAAGGGAATTGAGAGAATCTGGAATATACACACCTGTCTAAGCTACAACACATAAAAAGGGAAAGGGGACGCTCCTTCCTTTCAAGAAATGCATAATAAGAGTGATAAGGCAGGCACCTTCTGCCTGAGTTTAATGCTAGGTAGAGGTGGTGGGTGCCACGACACTCAAAGTGGGCTGAGTTTCTGCATCCTTTTAGGCCCACCCAGGGTGCCTCTGGATCCTGCCCAAATGAGGTATTAGGCTGCAGAACCTGGAGCAAGAAATTGACCTGAGCTGTTTGAACTTAAAGGAGCAAGTTATGCCTTCTCTCACTGAGAGTCAGTTACGCTTACTTCCTACAGCTTTCCTGGGTGAAGGCCTCCATAGGGACCACCCTCCTGAGTCAGAGATCTGACATCAAAAGCCTAGAAAGGTCTCTAGCTGAAAAGAATAAATGTGAGAAATAGGCTGGGTAATACAGAATTTCAATTCCTCTAAAATAACTGGTAGCTGGAAACTCTGAAGATCCATTTCAGGGTCTTTTGTTCATTCCCCACACCTCCATGCTGCTTTCCATGCACATGCTGACCTTGCAGTAGTTTTCCATGTGGTCTGAGACTAGTTGGAGGGACAAAGGGATGTCAGTGTATATTACTTTGGCTTCTTCTTCAAAGTCATGTCCAGCAAGCAGTGTCCCTCAGTGAAGGTTGCTGGAACTCAAGGCATCATCTCAGGATCTTCCAGTATCCATCTCTGTGCAGCTAGCAATTTTGTCTAAACAAGCTCTTCAGGAGATTCCAATGCTCACTAAAGTCCAAGTCCTTGCTCAGCGCAACAGCAGCCCTCTCCTCAATAACATCCCTTGTGGGACCTATCTACTCTGATCTCTCTGCAGAGATTTTTCACTCTGAATTCGCTCCTTGAATTCAGGAGGCCATGCTCCCTCTGTGGAAACTATTAAGTACCTCAGCAGTGTCATGGAACTTCAGCTGTATGTTGGAAATTGAGCACTACTAATTAATATGGGTGGCAAGGAAAGACAGACACTAAGCTTTGGAAATAAGCCTTGTAAAGGCTTGCAGATTAAGTAGTTCCAGATTAAGTGTCTTATACTTTCCCCATTCTGACTAAAGCAGCTTGGAAATTATAAAGATATAGTACACAAGAGGAGCTGATATCATAAGATCAGAATCAAAGACAAGGAGGGCCTGGGTAGAATTACAGGACTAAATCTACTGGAAGAGAAAGTAGGTAGAAATCTTGAGGACATAGGAGTAGGCAAAGAATAGGCAAAAACCCAGACTGCACAGAAAGCACTTCAAAGAATCAACAGCAGGGATCTCACCTTATTGAAAAGCTTTTGCACATCAAAAGAAATCACCAAAAGAGTGAAAACCCATAGAGTGAAAAAAATCTTAGCCAGTTGTCCCTCAGACAAAGGATTTATATCTAGAACATATAACGAATTTTTAAAAATCAGGACCCCCAAATTCAAAGACCCAATCCAAAAATGGGCACTGAGATGAATACACACTTCTCAAATGAAGAAGTACAAATAGCAAATAAATATATGAAAAAATGTTCAACATCACTGGTTATTCAAGAGATGCAAATTGAAATAATGAGATTCCATCTCATCCCATAAACAATGGCTACTATAAAGAAATCAACCAATAAAAAATGTTAACAGGGCTATGGAGAAAAAGGAACATTTATTCACTGTTGGTGGGAGTGTAGACTGGTGCAACCACTGTAGAAATCAATGTGGAGATTCCTCAAAAAACTAGGATCAGAGGTCCTGTTCTACTCAGCTATTCCCCTTCTGAGTATTTTCCCAAAAGAATTAAAATCATACCACAGCAATATATGTGCACTCATGCTTTTAGCAACATATTAATACATAAATCTTGGAAACAACTCAAATGTCTGTCAACCAAGGAATGAATAAAAAGCATGGGGTCTTTTTATATAGTGGAATACTATTCAGTAATAAAGAACAGACTTATGACTTTTATAGGTAAATGGATACAACTTGAGGCCATATTTGTAAGTGAATTAATCAGTCTTGCATGTGGAAACATAATACTGTCTCCCTAGTATAAGAAGCTGAAAGTGTAAATAAGATCCAAAATGTACAATAGAATTATGAAATGAGAAGAAATTTTCAAAAGGAAGATGAAACTGGAATGGGGAAAGGAGAAAAGGAAGGAATAAGGAAAAAATATGTATGTATATATAAATATACAAGATAGTTATACTACTGATTTCTATTAGTTCACTGAAAAGAAAGGTTTGCATTTATATTATTTGATCCATTTTTCATGCCTACAGTTTGTAATCTGAGAAACTTCTTAAAAAATAACAGTATACAATATATCAACCATTGTTACTCTCCTGTTATCTTGTTTTGAAATTTTGTATCATCTTTGTCTTGTTTTTTCCCTTTAAAAATGAATTACAGCCTCTCTCTGAGAGTCAGCACCATTTGCAGACTGCGGAGGGAGAGAACCACGACCTAAAGGCAGGAGATCCTCCACCCCGAATCCAAATCATTTTCATTGTTTTTCTTTTAGGTTGGGGTTTATTCTCTTTTGTTTTGTTTATGTTAACTCTGATTGCATGAGCAGCTATTTGAAAGATAGAAAGACGTGTTATGGAAGCCATTATGTATTTACTACTGGCTTGTTTTGAGGTTCTTCATTGCATTCATTGTTTTGTTGTTATTGTTTCTATTCTATCCTGTTCTGTTTGATTTTTAATATGTCCGAAGGTAGTATCTGCAGCTATTTTGAAGACAACAAAGGCATTGTGGTAACTATTGTTGACTTCAAAAGGTTTGGAAGTCCTGTATCACTTATTCTGATTTATTTTCATTTATTGTATTCTGTTTTCTTTTCCTTGGTTTTTTTCCTCTCTAAAATAAAAAAATGAATTACAGGTGTCAGAACCTTCTACGTTGTCTTTATTCTAGGGTAGTTTCTCTGATTTCTAAGATATGATCACCTAATATCAACTTTTCTGGAGATAAAAGCCATATTCTCTCCTATTTTTGTTACTATTGATGAGATCAATTTAATTTCAGAAACCAGTGAAGTACAATTTGGAATTCCTATTTGAATCCTAGTTGAATATTTCAGCTCAGAACTCTTATCATGCATGCTTTTTGGCTAATAACAAGTATTTTGGATGACTCTGATGTTGGGTATACCCTAAGGGCAGGGAACCATTGGGTTACTACAGTTACCACCTTAGACTTCAAGAAATGCTAGAACCTTAGCCTCCTGGGCCTTCGACTACGGGGTTCAAACTAGCAGACAAAATAGGAAAACACTGAATGACCTCTTATCAGGAAAGCATTAAAAGTATTGGCTTGGCCTTTCCCCAAAATTCTGTGATTAGAATTTGGCTCCTCAGGAGGCAGAGAGTGAGTTTCAAAAGGTAAAGACAAAATGGGGAAATGCTGCCAGGGCAGCCCTGCTTACTACAAAGCCAATGGTATGAGATGAAGAAAGTGGGGTTCAGTACAAGGAGCTGGTGCCCTGACCATTGTTCTTCTTGCTAGCCATGTCCACCTGGCCGTCCAGCTGTGATCTGCCCAGTCTTCTATGTGACAATTCTAAACTGCATTGGCATACTGTGCAGTATGATTTTATGATGTAAGATGACACATGATACCCAGTTGTGATAGCCTACCCACTGGGTGTTCTTATGCTTTGGGTGATCCAATTTTAGGTGATTGTGGCTGTCAGGAGCTTGTTTCCAATGCAGCATATTTGCTGGCAGGAAGAAACATAACTCCCCTCTTCCTGGAAAGTAGGATGTGGATATCAACTTGGGGGGGATTTCCTGGGGATCCACATAGTGACCGTCCTTGTTATGCATCCTTCCCCAGCTATATCCACTGAGACTGAGTACATGTGACATGCAGGTCATGTCCTAGTCTATATATGAAGCATAGGGTTCACTGGCTCCATGGCCAGGTTGATAATGGCAGCTCTAAGAATGACCTTAGTGCACCCAAGCAGTACCTCCACATATGGCTTGTGTCCTTTAGTACTCAGGAGACATAACAAGCAAGGCCTTTGGTTGTAGCAGATGAAGTCCTTTACCCATCATTCTTATGAGGCTATCACCAGGAGGCCCAGATCCCTGTAAACAGCAGTGACTCTGGGACAAGCTTCTGCCTGGGGACCTATATGACTCTACCTGAAGTATAGCCAGGTTCTCAGCCTTCCTAAGCCCTCAAGGCAGAATGCCTTGTCCTCATAGAGATCCCAGGAAAAATGACTGATGGAGTGCACCCCATCTCCAACAAAGGTATGTCCATTCTGATTCGGCCATGACATAACCCAGAGCAAGAGCAGTTCTGCCGCTCAGCTTTGTGGGGCGGGGACACTTCACAAGAGCAGCTGCCTCAAGGCAGGTTTGTGCTCAGGATGCCTGAAGGCTGGGAGACCCTCTAGGAGTCCCTGAAGAGGCAACCGGTATGCTTCACACTGCTCTAAATTCCACAGGTGGGAGGAAAGACAAGAATGTGCCAGCAAGAAGCTCTCTGCCTGTCCTCAAGCCTTTGGCTAAAATGCTGACATGGAATGCCACCGCTGCATGCAGCTGAATGAGGGCTCCTGAATCAGCTTTAAACCCTCCTGGAGGAGCATTTCCAGTTCCTACCCACAGCTGCAGTGGGAGCAAATCAACGTGAAATCAGGTCCTATTTGCAAAGACCCCTTGGATTGTGTCAGTATATATCCCCTTGTCTGGAATTTATCGCTCTATTGATTTATCTTTAAATTCATCGATTTCATTCTGCTCTTCTCTTCACCTAGTGAGTTCGGCACATCCTCCTGTACTGAAATTTTTTATTTGGTTCCTTCTGAGGCTTATGTTTTTTGGATTATCCTTTTCATTTATTTCAAGAGTGTCTCTAATTGCTCAGCAGAATGTTTCTTTAAGTTTACTAGTGTATGTTTGCTGTACATGATTACATTCATCATGAAGAATCTGTACACATACATAACACATCTCATATTTTTACTCCCTTTGCACTTCTTTCCCTCCCTTTTCTCCATCTCTAGCTCCACTTCCCATTTTCAAAATCTAGCTCCTTTTTTGTTGTTATCTCTTTTATTTTGTTCTTTAAATAATTTATACTTTGGCTTTCTCATAATTGAAATGATATAATATTTTGCTTGTGTCTGATTTATTTTATGTAATATTATGGTTTACATATGGATCCATTTTCCTACAAATGATTGAAATTTATTCTTCTTTACGGCAGAGTAGTACTTCACTATATGTAAATACCACTTTTTCCTTACCCATTCATCTGTTGATAGACGTACAGGCCACTTCCACTTCCAATATTTAGCTACTATAAATTGTGCTGCTGTAAACATGAGTATGCATGTGTCACTATAATATGATGTCTTCAACTCTTTGGGAAATACAC
This sequence comes from Dolichotis patagonum, assembly GCA_004027295.1. Lineage (NCBI taxonomy): Eukaryota > Metazoa > Chordata > Mammalia > Rodentia > Caviidae > Dolichotis > Dolichotis patagonum. The sequence continues at coordinate 43,353 of PVJX010002531.1, read as the reverse complement.
CTAGGAATAAGTGGGTTGAGTGGAATTTCTATTTTAAGGGTTTTCTGAGAAATTTCAATAGAGTGTTTCTAAAACTCTTTTCTTGATAATACTGATTTGTATCTTCTCCTGCTCCCCAAGATCGATGTGTCTTAGCCAAGCTGAAATGTTCCTGGATCTTGGTATTATGGGAAATTTTAGACTATGTCTGGGGTTTCTGAGTGTACTAAGACTGCATCTTATTGAAGTCTTCTATTTTAGCATCACATCAACCTGATTACAAGTGGTGATCAACTAATAGAGCGAATATTTAAATTTTTTAAATTTATTACAACAAAAAAGAAAACATTCCCATGAAACCCACCTCTAAATGCTCTGCCTTACTTCAAACACTTTCTGAAGCAGTTCTAGAGTTGTATGATCAAAGATTTGGAGAATGCTGCTCCCCAGGGTCATCAAACAGAAATTCAGGCTTACAGAGATTCATGTCCTTACCCACCTTATTCATTTGGCCTGACACTGCAGCTTCTGGCTCTTCCCAAAGTCAAAATGACTGTTATGCTTGTATTCAGATGTCCCCCAATGCTTCATGCAGTGGTCACAGGTGAGGAGTTTTGAAGGTTCAGGATTAGGGTATGTGACTGTAGATAAGGGTGTCATGCTGGGGAATTGAGTGTTCCACGCTGAGTGTGGGTAGCACTAATCAAAAAGCTTACAGCCTGATTAGAATCAAAAGGAATGGAAAGAAGGCAAGTCTTTCTGGCTGCTGTTGCTACTGCTTGCTTGCTGCTGCCTTCTGCCTGCCCTGCAATGCTGCCTTGCTTTGGAGCCACTGATTGAGACTGAAATAAATTACCTTGAAATGTACACAGAAGGTTCCCGTCTGAGCACGTAAGTTACATGTACATCTATCTTGAAAGGAATGCATAGTTCTGTCCCCAAAAGTTCATTCCATGTGTCTAATAAGAGCCAGTGTCCAAATCAGACAGTATAGCAGTAACAGATTATATTCCATGGTACAACCAAGGAGAGACACACACCTGAATGCCAGTACTCACAGTGTGGAGCAGAACAGGTCAGGTGAGGTAAATATCACCTTTTCTAGAAGAGGTGCACCTTTCTAGAGTTCATCCCCACAACCAAGTTTTCCTCAGTTCATTTTCTGTCCTCAGCCTTGGAGCCAACTTCACCTCAACTGAGAAGTGAGAAGTCAACTGTTACTTTAGAGAATACATCAGGCAAACACACAGGTTGTAGAGATTCCATCATAGTGAGTCAGCATACATTTCTGTACGAGTTCTAGCTAGAACTCAATGCTTGGAAGGCATATTGTCCTTTTCTGGGGGAAGTATAGGATATTGAGCAAGGGCTGGCTACTCTGTGTGCACAGAAGCTAGTATCATGGCACCAGTTTCTGCAAAAGGAAAACTTGACTGAAAAGCTAACTGACAAAGAAAAAGGAAGGCCACTCTTATCTATCTTCCTGATTAGTCTGTGAAGAGAGTTAAGAGGGTTCAGAGTTCCTGTGCCTGATCATGTCCTGGATCTTTGTAGGATGCAAGGTGATCATGTGTTAAAGTGCCCATAGAGACACCATCTGTGAAGCATCTTATACTACAATTGGCCATGAGGATTTAAGGATACACATAGTAGGGGAAAGAGCTCTATTCTAATTTTAACATTTTAGGAGGAGTGGGAGATGAGGCTCAATGCAGTCAAAGAGAAAATTGAAAGAGGTGGATAGTGCACGTGAGAATAGGGCAGCCCTCTTGGTGGTGAGATTATCAAAGTTAGTATTCCACCTTCCCATGGGGCCCTGTACACACATATCTAAATGAATGAACTAAGACCCTGGATCCAGGTCTGTTGGCCACAAATGCAACCTTGCAGTGGGAAGTACCTGGAAAGGTTCTGCATTCGCAAAGAGGCACTCAAGATGGAACTTGTGCTGAGCCATGAGTCTACCTGTGTCCTGGAGCCTTAGAAGGACTCAGCCTTCCCAAGATTGTCACTGGGCAGCACCAGAAAGAATATGGCTTTGCCTCTTGTGCAAGCTGACTTCTGTGTGTTTCCAGCCCAACTCCCTGCTCCACACGCCACGCCCAGTTGTTACTCTCTAGCTTCAGCGAAATCAAAGGAGCAATAAAAAATATGGTCAAATTTTTAAGAATTTATTACTTTAAAAGATGCAAAGTCTTTTCTCACCAAGTGAATGAGGAGGCTCCATGAATGCATGGAGGACAGGTCTCCCTTCTGCAGAGTGGAAGAGTCCAGTGAAATGCTTCAGGAAGGGACTCCTTCCTCAGTGAGGACTGCATTAAGAAACAAAAGTCAGTATAGTAAATGATAAAGCGGAAGCGTTTTAACTTTTTCCCTCTGGATTCCCTATTTCCTTCATAACATTTCAAAAAAGTTATCCTAATGGTTAACTGCTGTTTCCTTGCTTGTCTTCTGAATTTCCTGAGGCTGGTATAAAGCCTGGGGCTCTAGATCCATTCTTCTTGACAACTTTTTTATCATCTTAAGAAGCTCTGACTTTTTTATTTACCTGATGCTTTTGTTGTTGAAAATTATACAGTTGGCCCAATCTTTGTTCTCCAGTTCTGTATGAAAGGGTCTGAGTAAGAACATAGAAGTGTATATTTCCTGTAGGAAAGATGGAATTACTGTCAGAATCCCTGAGTTGGTCCACTTCGCACACATAGCATTCTGCTTTCTCAGCTCTACATTCTTAGCTATTCAAATTCTGTCAAGTTTCAACCCCAACTGCCTTAACTCAAGAGGAAAACTGGTTGATATTAGAGTCAACGAAATTGAACAAAGACTAATTTTCATTTGTGAACAGAAGTCAAAAGTCATGCCAGAGCTTTATATTCACTTTTTGGGGGCCAGTAATTGAACTCATGACCTCATTCTTGCCAGGCAGGCACTGTGCCACTGAGCTATATCCCATGCCAGTATTTTAAGCTAGAATCAAATGTACAGGACTTGAAAAAGACTGAGCTCAGAGCTATCTTTCTTTCTACTGGGCTAGTCTAAGAAAGCTCCCTGGACCACTGGTGTCCATCTAGCCTTTATACTGCTATCTGTATTCCTGTGTGAGAGGGCTCTAGAAGTAATTCAACTACCATAGATATTCCTATTTGCCTTGAAAATCACTTCTCGGCCATGTTGGAACTTAGGGCGCTGGGAAGACGAGTATCTAGCCTGCCACCCTGGTAAGTGGCTGTGAGCCTACCGGTGCACTGGCTGAGAATCAAATATGCCATCTCCCATCCCCCCATTTGCAAGTGGGAGCCAGAGATTTGAGCATCTCTTGGGAGGCTGACCATATGTAATATAGCAAATAAGGGGGATTTCCTTCTAGTATCTCTTTGAAGGCAAATATTTTTATTGCTGTTTTGCTTTGTCATGATTAATGGTATTGCTCTATTCAATATTCTGTTTTGATAAGTTCTATAATATTCTGTATTTCTTTTGATTATGCTATACCTGGTTGAAAGAAAAACTATTGTGAAGATAATGAGATATACAATGGTACCTATTACCATTACCCTGGTAACCTGCTGTGTAGGTCTGTACCAATTTCACTATACTGTCTCAATTGGCTTTATTCCATCCTGTTCTGTTGTATATTACTACCTCTAAGTTAATAAAAAATTAAATTAAAAAAATAGAACATGAGAAAACAAGGTAACAAAATACCTCCAAAAACTCCCAACTCCACGAAAGCTCCATGGAGCTCCATGGAGCATGGATGAAGAGAAACTCAAAAACAAAACAACAGAATTACGTAAGGTGATTAAAAAGGAAATAACAACAAAACAGATCAGTAAGGTACTGAGCAAGCTGAAACATGATATAACTAAACAGATAATGGACTTAAAAATCAAAAGGAGGAAAAGAAAGTGCTCTAAAGGATATAACTGCATATATGTTTAAGTGTGTAGGATTGATAACCATATTACTAAGTTTTTGTTGCATCATTGAACAGAACTGTTTGCAGCCTCACTGTTTGAATGTCCACTTTGTATGCTTTAATTTTGTAACATGAACAACTATTTCTAAGAGGACAATATGTAATTTATCAACTAGTGATTTCTTACTGTTTTTTTTAAATTGTGTATTATTTCTACCCTTTTTTCTGTTTTGCTTTTTTTTGTCTTTAAATAAAATTTTTTTAAAAAGAAAAAATAAAATCATTTTTCAACTGGCAGAATCAAATGGATTGTTTTTGTATCCTTATGCTCTCTTTAGGGGCTGACAGCTCCATAAGTGTCTGCAGATTGGAGATGGTTACATAATGAATTTCAGATATATAAATTTTTAGTAAGAGTGTGCATACCTAAAATCATTTGAAATGGTTCTTCAGGGTACTAAGGAAAGGGACAAGTATGTAGGACATTGAGATCTACAGTAACAGTTGGCATTGGCAAGCAGTCCCTGGATGGGATGGGCTAATTGAAAAAGTAAGTGAGCTGACCTGCAGGGTTTCTGTGCTGCTTGGAACCAGTGGTCCTGGCATGAGGGAGAGAGGGAGATGACTGGCTGGGAGATAGATAGGTTTTGCTACACGGAGGCCCTAGAAAACTTTGAAAAATTGAGACTAGAAAGTGCAAGGGCAGTAATATGAGTAATAAAGAGAGTCCTTACAAAAACAAGAGGCAATCCTCTAGGGATGCAGCAGGTTGGCCGCAGTTCCTAGGGTTCATTCAGTACCACATCTTCAGCCACCCCACCAATGAAGGGCACCTGGCACTTCAGCTTAATGAAGATCAGTCTCAGAGGACTGCAGGTGACCCCCAGATGAGGATCTGATGCTTCCTAGACTCTGGGCCACAGAACAAGGCTCCACACTTGTCAAAGCCAAGAAACTTCTGGGCCAGGATGGAGGAAGCAACACAGAGGGCCCCTCACTTAGCCTGGGGTGTGTGGTTGGCCTCTCCGGGTGGCTTACTCCAGCACAAGGCACACAGAGAAATACACTTCTAGCAGGAAGCTCTTCCAACCCTCCCTCTGACCAAGCTCCAGCTCTGAGTCCTGATGCCCATGCCCAAGTTGACCAGACAGAAGAGGGGTCAATTCAAAACAGACAATGATGAGTAGACAGCTGCTTAAGACCTCAAAACTATATATAGAACTTCAGCCTGAAAACAAGATTTAAAGGGTGAGCAGATAGGACTTACCTTGCTGTTTCTTTAGCTCCTGTTAAGAATCTTCCACAAATACATTTAATTTGAATGAACTTGGGGCACTGAGGGATAGTCCAGTGGTCTCAAGTACGAGGAAAAGAAATTTTTTAACATATCAAGGCCCACTTTGGAAGATTTACCATATTATAGAGGCAACTGAATTTTAAACATAGAATCCAGACACTTCCTGGGAGCAAGAGTGCCTTCTTCACATCCTCTAGCAGCTGTCACCTGGTCATCTGTGGGTCTAAATTCTACCTTTGCAAGTCATCAATATCCCTGCCAAAGGTTGAGGTCATGGGAAAGACTCCTGACTCTGTCTCCAATGATAATGGCAATGATGACTCTAAGGAATTTGAGATTCCACCGTAAAAGTGTCGAGTGGAATATATATCAGTAAAATGAGTTTCTTCAGTATTGCCAGTGCCTCAGGGGCAGTTAGATCAGTGGAGTGGGAGTAGATAAATCTTGGAGTGGTCACATCAGAGACAACTTGGGCTCTGGGCCCTGTAACAGCCAGAGGGCCTGGGCGATCAGAGCCTTAAGACTTAAGGAACACAAGAGATACCAAGAGTCACTGACACATACTTCTTACAGTTTCCATGGCCTCCCCAAGGAAACAACTTCCAGGTACACAGACCTGACACTAAAGAACAGGCAGAACTTGAGTGGATTTAGAGAAGAGAAATGAATAACTCACCTGGGTCACACAGAGAGTTGAGCTCCTCTAAAATAACTAGTAGCTGGAAATGCCCTTGAGATCCATCCATGGGCAAGGCCTTTGTCTCAATGCCTGCATTGAGCCATCCTACTCCACACAAATGAGTTGGCCCAGCAGGGTGACTTCTATAGCAGTTTCCCTGGGTTCTGCTTCCTGCTGACCTTGTCCAAAGGGAAGACCACATGACAGCTGCATGTGAAGGTCCACAAGTGAGTTGCTTAAATCCACAATTACCATATTAACCCACCCACAACCCTGCACAGCCTCCTGAAGCAAAAATCCTAAGGGACTAGAAATCCTGTCTGCACAGTCTCTGAGGATTTCAATGCTTGTTAAAGTCCAAAATCCTGCTCTAGACAACAACCCCCAACCAGGTGACAGTCCCTTGCTCCACCTCTTTACAAAAGGCATCATCTGAAGACTCCTTGAGTCCTTGAGCATAGGAAGCCATGCATGGTCCCTGTGTAGAATTTGTCTTTTGGCTTTGTGGTTCCATGAAGCTTCAATAGTATTCTGGGAATTGATCACAATTGTATGATATGATCAGCAAAGAAGGACAGACAGTTTAAGCTTTGGGAAAGTTACATGCCAGAATGCATGTATTTTTTCCCCTTACCAGGGGGAGCACACTAAGATGTATTCAAACTTGTCGACCCAGGGACTGACTTGAAAGTCAGAGCTCTTTGCACCACCTGGAGCTGCCCAACCTATGAGCAAGAGATGCTTTGGGCAAGTACCTACCCTGGAATGTTTTTGTGACCAGGATGACCAGAGGCTAGAGATGATGTCTATCTACCCAGTGACTCTAAGGATGTGGCTGCTCTGCATGCTCTACTCTCCCTCAATAGAATCGGAAGAGAGCAATATGTGAAGAGACATCTGCTTGTCTCAGTGTTTTACCAGAACAGTGAAATAGGGTGCCATAGCACCTTGAAGATGTTCCACACACTATGATTAATCTCTGTGAACTTCAGTCCCGTTAATACAGGCAGTCTTGGAATACTGTGAAGTAGCATCTCCCTCTGGCCCACTTCATAAATATTTTCAGAGACCTAAGTTCAATGCAGAAACAGGTGATGAGAATGAAACTTAGAATCTCCAGGCCAATCCAAGTTCTTATGTATTATAGAGTGGGAGATGATCAATAACTTGAAAATGGGTCCTTTTTGTACAGATCAATTTGTTTTATAATCTATTTTCTCTCTGTAAATTATATTTTTTCTGTTGATCTTACTTTATTGATAACTCCCTCTATCTCCATCATGTGAGTTCTAAAATATCCAGCTGGTTCATTTTGGAATATATTTCATTCTAAGAATGTTCACAATTTTTATTTGCAGTATTTTTAAATCATATTATGATTCCAGCATCTCTACCTTGTCAGTGTTTACATGTCAACTCTTATTTGATCTGAAATGTCTCTAGCTCTTGTTATAAAGAATAATCTTTATAATCTTTTGGGTGTTCTAAGATGGCAACCTACTGAAATCTTTTTTGTGTGCAGTGAACCTGTTTAAATGGACACTTGATGTACAATTTGCAAAGGCATTATGCATTCTGAACATAAAGTTCCTGCACCCGTATCCTGGCCTGTCTCACATGTTTCTCGGATGAAAAGACCCCTACTCATCAAGATAGAATGACAAGATTCATCCACTCAACTCCAGCCTGCATGGGGTTGTGGGATAACCTAACTCCTGTGGACAGAGTGTGGTGAAAGGCACTGGTTCTGGAACAGAGGAGCAGCCCTTCATCCCCTCAGAAGGGTAAAAGAAGGTCCTTCCAACAAACTCTGCTGTGGCCCATTCATTAAGGTGAAGGGAGAATTGATTTTCCTTGCCTCAAAAACAGCACTAAACATGTGCTTAAAGATTTTGTCATGTTGAGGTATCCTGCTCCCAGATTGTTAGCAAGAGAAAAGATCTTCTGCATGACTATTTATCTGTGCCTGATTGTTATGTCTCTGCAATGGACTTCTCCAGCATCCAGGCCAGATTAAATCCAGTAAACACACTGGTGTTTCACTCATGTATTGAGGTCACTACCAGCATGCTCTCTTCTGTACATCTTGCAGAGTATTCTGGTGGTAACTTATGCAGGGAGTTGACAGCTTTCAGACAAAACTTCAAGCTAATATTGCAGAGTAGACAGTGAAACATTAGTTTTCAGATTTGCTTGGAATCTGTTATCCCCTTTCACCTACTAATCTTACTTACTCTTGTATGTCAATACTATCTAAAGACCAAGTGAAAATTTTTCCATATCCACTTCAGCTTTCTAGCTTATATTGCTTATGGTCTTAAAGCAGAAATAAAACAATATTATATAATTTTTCTCAGACTATTGATGTGTTGTAAGGTGAACTGACTGAAAGTTGTAATCAGCTATTCACCCATTGATGAGGAAGACAGTCTGTTGGTTGGCACAGCACAACCAAGATCAGCCATTCCTCATACACTGTTCCCAGCCTAGGGACTGACAACATGCCACCCATGCAGAGTCACACAGAGGTTACTTTTAGGTATGAAATGAAAACCCAGGGGTTTCTGGAAGATGTGGTATAGTGATAAGTAGGAAAAGTGTCCCTATTTCCTGTGGGAAGATGTCAGTGGCTTCTCTGAATTATTCCATGGACTGGAAGGCAACAAAACCTACTGCTTATGGGAGAAGTAGGAACTGAGCCTGATCCCCATGATAAAGGAGGTTTTGACTAGAAGACTTTATCTGTAGGAGTGGAGAGAATTTTCACGGAGGTCATTCCAGGCCCTTCTAATCTCACCTAATATCAAGATAGCACTTAGATTTGAACTTTAATTCTGGGCCAGAACAACTTAACAGATTTCTATTAAACATTTCAGAATGTAGATTTCTTTTTAAAATTTCCATTTGGTGCTTGAATTCCCCTCAGTGTCATTAATTGCAGTCTCTAATTTCTAACAACTGGGACTTCTGAGTCATACCACGCTATTGGCAAAACTCAGCCCATTGGACATGTATACTATCAGGTTATGTTTCCTGTAATATTCACCTGATTCTCTCCAGAAGTATTTCTATCTGCTTTGCAAGCACTGTTTAATCTACTCAAAATCTACCCACTGAGAAACACAAAATATAGACTAACTCTGAGTGAGGTTGGTAATACTTGTACAGCCAAAACAGTGTATGTCCAATTCAGACAATACTTCTATGGAGTCATCAGGTTTATATTTGGGGCACTCATTTCTCACCCACAGCATACTGAATTACCCTGTATGTTGGGGTAATTGTTTAGACTCTGAAATAAACATTTCCACTCCAGTGGATTATGCTTCCCTGAAGACACCCTAAATGAGAACCTCCTAGTCTACTCATAGTTTACAAGAATAATTCACTTCTCATGCAGACAATACAAGCTTTTACTCTCATGAAAAATAACATGCAGAAAAATCAGAAGTTTTTCTCTCTTCTTGAAGGCCCTCCCTGCTCTGAGGTACCAACAACCCACCTTAAATGCCTTGGACATCATTGTGAAAAATCCAGTACAGTGGTACCTTGTTTCACAAACAATTCATCCCATGATTCTGAATAAGATAGCCATGTTCATGGTTGTGCAGAAAAGACAGCCACAGTTGTGTTCATCACCTGATTCAGAGTTCATGAATGAAAGTGAATTTTTGCTGAATGCTTCTATTTGCAAATCAAGTTCGTTCATGAACATTGTTAGTGAATTCAGGTGTCATAGTATATGACTTTGTCTTACCTAGGCAAGGAGAAATTTGGGCTAACAAGACACTTACTACAGGAACTACATTAGTACAGTTAGTCGAGGATAGCATTCTACAACAGCAGTTACTTGATTCTCTGCAACACTATCTCAACTGGATTTGGGGACATATTTTTAATGCATTTTTATGATAAGAATTTTTTAATCTAAATATCTGGGTTTTAGTCTTACAAGGACTGATAAGATTTTTGTTGCTAGTAATTTCCTCTATGACAGTTGGTAACAGTCCTGTCCAAAGTATTCAGATCTACCGTGCAGCCAATAACTCAGATTCTACAACTTGTGTGTTCAAAGGTGTGTGCCTTTGTTACTTTTCTCTCATTTCTAGGACAAAGTACTTGACATCCAAAGTTGAAGGAGGAAATGTTTATTTAGCTCACAATTTGTGGAGGTTTCCGCCTGTAATTTGCTGATTGTAAGGCAGAGTGGCACATGGTGGAAGGGCAACAGTTCATGGCAGTGGAAGACAGCAAAAAGCAACAAAAGCAAAGGGGGACAATAAGATGCCCCCCCATATTGTCTGCAGGTTACCTGCCCTAGTGCATATGTGGCTCTCACACTGCCAATACTGGGGATGAACCCATCCCCAGATTCAGCCACTTCCAAAAAGCTTATCCTCCATGACCACATAAAGCTTTGGGGAAACATCCAGACACAAACCATAGCTGTATGAGAAATGAGCTCTAAGTTGAGTAAAAACCTAAGAGTCTAATCAGAGTCTAATCAGAGTTGCTGCAGTGGGAAAGATATTGATGGTCTTTGTCCTCTATTTGCCAAAAGCAGATATTGGCAGTGTATTTCGATAGCCTTCAGTAGATAGGACCAGAAATAATAGTTTACAGAACACTGACGTAAAGTCCCTTGAATAGTGAATGAATGAAACAATGATAGCACTCAACAATTGTGTCTGATCACCCACAAAAAGATCAAAGTGACAAAACGTCTTACTAACCAATATGGCTTTAATCTGATTCTTGTATTTCTGTTATGTCCGTATTTCATAGGCTGCACTCTCTAGCAGTAGTTGCTCAGAAAATCCAATCAAAAACACATTCATTAGGCTTTAGAACTTAGGAAAAGAGGAAGGAAGAATTAGAGGAAATATTGAACTTTATAGGTGAAGCTTTTGGCTCACAGAGATGTGGAGAGCCATAGAACCACATCAAGCTTGAGAGAATCCATGGCAGCTGAAACCCGTGAGGAAAACATGGGATTCTGCCTCCAGAGTGGCCTTCCACAGCCAAAGGTTGGTGAGTAATCTTGGTGGAGCACCTGCCACAACAGTCGCAGAGCGAGAGCTGGCTGGTCACCATTGTAAGGAAGGACTGAGTGTTTGAACCTGAGTCCCAGAGCAGCCCCTTGGAGGCAAGCCACAGTCCACATCATCAAGTTCCCAGAGTGAATGAGGAAAAGACAACCACAGGAGACAGCCAGTGGTTGGAGAGAAGACTAAAAGCTGCCTCACTGAGGAGCTAGAGTCAGTGAGCAGAGACATGGCTTCTGAGGTCAGGAGCCAGGCTCAGTCAGTTATACAGGATAAGAAGGTGACATTGGCACCCTGTTCTCTCTGTAACCCTGTACTTGGATACCTGCATACAGCACCATCCTGGAGGCAGAGTGTCACCTTGGGTTCCCAACATGAACAGACATGCCCTGGCTTGAGCTTCACTCCTTAATCCTAGACTGAGGAAAGAGCCACATGTTCAAAAAAAATAAAAACCTTTATTTTATTATTATTTATTTTACTGTATTATTCTTAATTCTTTACTTTTTTGTTTTTGTTCTGTTTTTATACACTCCTACTTGTATTTATTTCCCCCCATTTCTATCCTTGTATTTTCATTTTTATGAAACATGTCTGTTTGTCTATGCATATTCTTTTCCTCTCACTTTTTTCTTCCAATATAGTTTATAGAGGGTAAGGGAATTCTTCCCTGTTCTTTTATATTCTTCCTATATTTACCCACATCTTTTTGCTAGACTTTTCTCTCTTTTATTACTGTTTTTCCTCTTTCTTCTCCCCTGTCTCCCTTGAACTCCTTTTCTTTAGTATTTATAACAGTCATAGGATCTTTTCCCATGCCCATTTCTCTCTATCAATTTCATAGTTTTCCTTGTTAGCAGATTCTCAACACAAACCCTAAGAACCAGAAGAGCTCAAAATTAAGTATTCCAAGACCTAACAGCAAATAAAGAAGAAATTAGTGAAATCAATGAATAAATAGCAACCCAAAAAGTCAAGAAAAGAAAAACCAAGAATTTACCAACAAGTAAAGAAGGCAATGACAGTAAATAACCAACACATCTCAGTAATATCTCTCAATGTTAATGATCTTAACTCCCCAATTAAAAGACAAATTGGAAGACTGGGTCAAAAATCAAAATTCAACAGTCTATTGCATCAACAAACTCATCTAATCCAAAAAATATTTATAGATTAATAGTTAAATAATGGAAAGCAATATTTCAAGGACCAGGATCTCAAAAACAAGCAGGGGTAGCAATTCTAATATCAGATATGGTAAACATCAAGCTAAAATTCAAGAGATGAGAGAAAGAAGACTACTACATACTAGTTAAGGGAACAATCCAACGAGAAGAGATAACATTAATAAACACATATGCACTGAGTACTGGAGCATCTATCTTCATAAAACCAAAACTGCTGAAATTAAAAAACCTAATGAACATTAATACAATCATAGTATGGAATTTTAACACCTACTTTAACAAAGAAATAGATCAACTAAACAAACAGTATCAGAGCTGAACCACATTCATGATCATATGGACTTAACAGATACATGCAGAGTATTTCACCCCACTACAACACAGTATACATTATTTTTGGCAGCATGTGGTACTTTTTTCAAAATATATCACCTACTGGTCCACAAAGCCTACTTAAGTAAATACAAAAGAATTTAAATGATCCTATGTGTATTACAAATGTAAAAGGAAAAGAGAAATTGGCAGAAAAATAATTGGAAAAGGCAAAACCTCCTTAAAAGTCAACAATACACTCTGAAATAGCAAATAAGTCACAAAAGGAGTCAAAGAAGACATAAGAAACCTTCCTGAAAGTTAATGACAATGACTGTGCAACTTGCTGAAATCTCTGGGATGCTATGAACACAGTTTTAAGTGTAAAATTCATCACAGTCAATGCTCACATTAGGAAAAAGACCAAATTCAAATCAATTACCTTATAAAAATCTTAAAATACTTAAAAAGAACAACAAATCAGTCCAAATTGAAATTAAGGAGGGAAATTATAAAGATGAGAGCAGAAGTTGATGAAATTGAAACTAAAAAATTAGTGATTTCTAGGGGCAGAAAAAGATGGTGGACCGGTAGGTAATAGGATATGGAACCTCTCTGAGAGAGACAGCTCAGATGCCAGAATAGAATACCTTGGAGAGACCCAAACAGAGGGAGATGGATTCTCTCAAACCATGAAGAAACTGAAAGGCAAGGAGCTGCTCAAATATGAAGTCCCAGGGCTACCGTTAGAGAAGCTAAGATCGGCAAGCATGGCACTCTCACTGAGCTGCCTGAATTTGTGCCTGAGATCGACCTGAGAGTCTGAATCTGCACCAGTGCAACTGGCTTGGGCAGCCCTGAGTGTGGAGCTGAGCCACCCTGCACATAACTCACCCAGAGGAACCGTGGATTCATGCTGCAGCTGGGCTGAAGTCAGAGGTCAGAAAGCCCAGTGGAGAACTGACAATTCTCCAGTTCTCCAGGCCCCCAAAGGTTGACTGGCCTGGAAGGGAGGAGCCAGCATACACTGCCCCTGCCTGCACTTCAGTCTCTGACAGTGGACTGGAGAGGGACCAGCATCAACCCATGGTGAATGCTGGGAATAAGACCCTTCTATGGGAAAGGATGACCAACTGGACAACATGTTGGATTTGGGCAGGAGAGCCCTAACTCAGTAAGGAAGTGGCTTGAGTTGGTTGCTCCCCTTGTGGAGTGGATTGGTGGGATCTGCTTGGCTTGGGCTATGCCCCTGGCTGGGACCCAGTGGGTCATCCCAAACCAATTCCCTAAGCATGGCAGGCACTGATGCATTGAAGGCCCTCGAAGGTTGACTGACCCAGAGGGGAGGAGCCAGCATACATAGCCCCTGCCTGCACTTCAGTCTCTGACAGTGGACTGGAAAAGACAGAAGACCCTAGCCTGCATGCTCCAGAAGAAACCTAACCAACAAGAAAAGGGGCTGGGAATTACACTATACACTTATATGGAAGGAATCAAAAACATGACGAGAGGGAGAAATAAGAAAAATCTCCCAGCCCCCAACCCTAAGAATATTGATCCAGGAGAGGTAAATACAAAACAGATTAAGGGTAGTAAACATGCAACATCAAGCACGGTGTCAGTGGCCATAAAGAGATATTTTCAGGACCTCATAAACGAGATCAAAACTGAAATATTAATTCAAGTTAAGCAAGAGATAAGTAGATAAATAAAAGCAAGGTTAAGCACCTCTCAAGAAGACACAGATGGAAGAATGGAGGAACACAAAAGGAGAGAAACATTCAAGGAAGAATATAAAGCAAACCTAGAATTCATGAAGCAGATTCAAAGAGATTACCAGGAAACTAAAAACTCCATTGAAAGCTGGCAAAACTGCTTGAAAGAAACTAAGGATAGATTATCAAAACTTGAAAACAGGCTTGCAGTGTGTGACCATGAAAGAGAAGATCTCTTAAAAATAACAAGAGAGCAGGCAGTAACAATAGGAAGGCTAGAGGACGATAAGAGGATAACTTAAGAATAAAGGATAACTTAAGAATAAAGCATGTAAATGAAGAAGCAGGAGTCAAAACAAAGGAATTGTAAAGGCTATTCACAGAAATTGTTAAGGAAAACTTTTCAAACATAGAAAAATTATATGCAGATGTATGAAGCATACAGAACTCTAGCCACCTACAACCAAAACAGAGCTATACCCAGACACTTAATAATCAAGATCCCAGAAATTCAATATAAGAACAGAATATTAAAAGCTATCAGAAAAAAGAAACAGATCACCTATAAAGGAAAACCCATCAAAATCACAGCAGACTTCTCAACACAGACCATCAAATCAAGAAGAGCTTAGAGTGAAGTAATTCAAGCCCTGAAAGAAAACAACCTCCAGCCCAGATTGATGTATCCTGCTAAACTCTCTCTAGAAATTAATGGAGAAGCAAGATGCTTCCATGACAAAGAGGAACTTGGAGAATTTGTGACCACCAATCCAACCCTACAAAAAATACTGAAGGACATTTTAGAGAGAGAGAACAAGAATACGAGCATTTCAGGAACAGTGGCAGAGAGGCCTCAGTGAATGGAGCAGATAGTGGAGCGGAACAGAAAAATAGACAACCAATGGCAGAAAAACAGAATAGCAGAAATAAGGCAGAGAAAATTGGCTGTAATCTCTAGTAGAGATGGCCTTGAAATATTAACAGAGAGAAACACAGGCAGAGTAGATCAGGAGATAGGGTCCATTGAGATGCTCTATATAGGAAGGCAGTGGGACCCAAAATAAGCAGTGCATCCTATGGGAGTGAAAGGGGAGGAATTGTCTAAAAAAGGGAGGCAGAGGATATTGTTAATAGGGTAACAAGGTTTAAAATTTACTTTATTCTCACCACTCTGCTTAGATGGATTATATGCTATTCCAGTTTGTTTACTTACACTAGATTTGAGGGCATGGACAGCTATCCCAAGAATAGCAGGACATATTATGGTAATCATCCCTAATTTCCTATCAACTTAATCTGAAGACCTTTATAACTTATAAGGTCTTATTATGACTGATCTTATTTGAATCTGGTTTGTTGATCTTATTTGAATCTGGTTTGTTTTGTATTGACTGCTTTTATCCAAATCTGTTATGATTGATAGTATCAAGTCTAAGAGTATAGGCAACTACACTGAAGATGACAAGATTCACTAAGATACCCACTCTGATTTGATTATTACCTGCTTTTGAAGTCTTATAATGTCTCCAATGCTTCATTTTTATTAATGTTATTACATACTGCTGAGACATCATGGTAACCATTGTAGATCAGCTTGTATTGCGGTTTTATATGACTTTTTGGTTCATGCTTTTCTAGGAATTGTTTTGTTTTGTCTTGCTTTGTTTTGTTTTTCCCTCTAATACAGAAATGATAGATATACATGTAGAGACTCATGCATGTGTAGAGCTTATAAACAGTTTACGAGACTCAGTCATATAATGCATGATGAAATGAACAACTACTTTGAAGAAAAAAGAGACACTACAGTACCCAGTGCTGATTCCGTAACATCATGATGTGAAATCCGGCAATACTATCATTCTTTGTTCAAAGAGATTTTAGCTTGTTTTGTTTTGTTTAAGTTCAACACACATGAAGGTATGGACAGCTGTTTTGAAGAGAATGAGAGACACTATGACAGCCATTCTTGGCTTCCCTATTGTCTGGTCTTGAAGACCTGAAACGCCCTCCTCGTCCTGCTCAGATCAGTTCCATACAAGGTTGTTTCATGTGAATTCCCTGTATGTGACGATATGGACAACTATTTGGAAGAAAACAATAGTCAATATGATAGATAGTGAGTATCTCGGATCTAGCTTTGAAATTTATGTCTCTTACATTGCTTTCTTGTGATCCACTTTGTTCTGTTTCGTTGTGTTTAATTTTACCCTTTTGATATAATTGCATATATGTTTAATTGTGTAAAATGGATGACCATATTACTGTTTTTGTTAGATCGTGGTACAGAACTGTTAACAGTCTCACTGTTTGAATGTCTACTCTGCACATTTTAATTTTGTAATTTGAACAACTATTTCCAAGATGTCAGTATGTAATTTATCAAGTAGTGATTTCTTAGTGGGTTTTTTTTCTTTTCCTTTTTTCCTTGGACTTCTGTATTGTTACTACCCTTTATTCTGTTTTGTTTTGTTTGGGTTTTTTTCTCTTTAAATAAAATTTTTTTAAAAATTAATGACTTCTTACTATTTATCTTTGTAAATTCTGTATCATTTCTACCCTTTTCTTGTTTTTTTTCTCTTTAAATAAAAAATAATTGTTTTTCATGTTTTAGCCTCTGTCCCTATTCAGGTACATAGGCAATGTTGTTCACAGTGCAGGATTTCTGCACACATTTCCCCTGATCTTTACTCTTGACCCTGGGTTCAGGAACAGGGCTCACAGGCATTGTGTCCATTTAATCCTCACTTGCAAAAAGATAGTGGAGAGCTCGCTCTTGCCATCCAGGTAGGTCACAGGCGTTTTGCACCTGTGGAAAATGTGCAAAAGTCCCTGTGTAAGCTTTGGGGGAAGCAGGTGGTGTAAATAGGCTTATTGTAGGAAGCATATCCATAAGAGTTAGCTTTTCACAAGACAGAAAACATGGTTGGGAGATCAGGAATTTTTTGTTCTGTCTTATTCTCCCATGAAAGGACTTCATCGTCAATCAGGCATCATGGGTAAAAGTTTCTGTCTTCTATGACTTTTTCTTGCTGATTAAAAACACTGCCCTTCTTGTTCTCTGAAGACATAAAAATCTTTCACCAATCTTGTGACAGGTATGGACTGAGTTCCTCTCCCAGCATTGTAGGCTAGAATCTCTAATAAACATTAATTTGGCATGGAACTGCTGTAATCTAGAGGAGACAAATTTTACCAAAAGACTAAAAATTCAGAGATCAAAACATAGTAATAATGAAATAGCTAACAGGGGCCCCAGAAATGGCAGGACAAGACTACGCCAGATAAAGCATCCTTTACTGTCTTCCGAAAATGTTGGGCAATGTTACTTTGCTGGCCAAAAGAATGGAGCCACCTGGCATGATAATATATCACATTTACCTCACCTTGTCCTGTGGAACTTATCCAATTACAGCAGGAAGTATTAACAATAACACATCCAATACTCTGTTCTGCCAGGATATAATTTAATGTCATATAGCTGTCAAATACTACATTTGCTAAGAACATAAGAGAAAATTGAAGTCTCATGACAGCCCCATGGTGTTCAAGGTCATTGTTTCAATTGTTGCAGTAAGATCGCACAGAGCGGCTTCAGGATAAGCAAGTCCTTTCCACACTGCAACCCCTCTGCAGTCCCTATGCCTGCCACGATAAGGCCTTTGGCCCTTTGGTGTGAAGAAGTATAAAGGATCTGGAGAGTATGAGACTCCTTGGGAGCAAGAGAGTCCAGAGTGTAACCGCAGAGCATCACTACACATTACCAGTAAACTCACAGGCTAATGCCTCATTTAAGAAGTGGGGTAGTTTTTAGCCAGGTGGACATTTTCAGGGAGGCTCTGTAACCAGGCCCTGCTCTGAGATGTGAACATGGAAAAAGCAGGTGAGTTATTCCTAGCCTCTACAAGAGCATGGCCTTACTACTGATCCATGAACTCCTATAATGAAGTTCAAGTTGTTAGCTTTTCCCAGACTTTGGGTAAGATTTAGTGAGTACATGTGATGTATGTACCACATCATTCAAAATTTTGTTCCTGGACAAATGTGAATTTGATTAGGTGTACATTTGGTGGTGGTCAAATGTATCTTGGAGAAATCCACTTGGTGTTTGAGCAAATGGAATGACCCAGATTGATTACCTAGGTACCCTTATTAATCTGAATATCTCTGACACAATTTATACATTTGTCACGAGTTTTAAAAAATTTTTGATACTCCTGATGATGTCACACTTTAGATTAAGAATAGGCACAAGTTTTTCAGCTCAGTCCCAGGCTATTATTTGGTTTTAAGGGTCTTCCTTGGTGCTTCCCAGAGAACTGTTACTAGGGAATCCTAGATATTCACGCCAATGAACTCAAGTCTGTATCCTCTTCTTTTCTATGTTTGTTTTTAAAATTCCAGCAATTAATATTGTTATCTCCTCTTGCTATTTCTATTTATGTTGTCTATCTATAGCACTGTTCTGCTGTTAACCTTTGGTTATGTTAGCCAGAAGATCAAACAGGAATATAAAAACTTAGGTATGTGATAGGAAAGATCATAAGCAACAAGGACAGAAAAAATGTCTCCTAAGGGACTGCGAGATGCATAAAAGGGCAGAAGGTAATCAGTTGTCAAGATACAGGTCAGTGGTCTTTCACAGGACTTACAGTTTTAGGCTTGTCTGACTGCATAGGTACTTGATATCAAGCAGTTTGCAGATGTGTGGGGACTCTTTTGAGGGATTCTGTATATATGAAGAAAAAAGCATTGCTCAGAAGAAGTGGTACCCTTCAATCATGCCCTCCTGTTTTGCAGCAGTGTGAGTTGCCATGGTCACCTGATAAGGACTCCTTTGATTCAGACCACTGGTCTTTGGGAAACTCTCCTTTCCAGGTTTGAGTAGAGCAGAGTTTACCAAATGTTTGGAAGGAAAGTTTTGATATGTTTTGTCTGGGGATTACATAAGCTTATGTTACTTTTTGTACTTAAATCAGTTATATATTTTAAAGCATGATAGGGCTCCTCATTACTTAAAGGTCACAAGTGAGGAATGCCTGCCACACATTATCAGAAATGGACTTCATTTCAATCCCATTCTGGTGTGGTCCAAATGCAGATGAGGGTAACGGAAAACATCTTAATCTTGAGTCTCTTGGTAGAGTTTAGTAAACATTCTTTTGATGGTCTCATTCATCATTTCCACCTTTCCCAAAGACTTCCAGTGCCATAAGACAAATAGAGGGTATTTTACACCTAGGTCAGCTGCCAGTCTTTGAGTAATTTGGGCCACAAAGACCCATTGTCAACCTTGAGAGACAGGGAAAGTCAAGCTTGGGGGTTGCTTCTTTTCCATAATCACTTATTAGGACTTAAGTTACTCTCTGTGTGTGGATAGGAAAGATTTCAGCCCATCCTGTAGAATATCTATAAATGTTTAAGAGATAACCTTTGTTGTAGTCAGAGTTTGCAAGGAAAATGATTTAGTACAGGACACATAATTTATAGTATTATTTTATAATAGTCACCCAAAGAGACAAACATGCAAAGTGGAGGAAATCTGTCCATACACCAAAGACCCAAAAATATAGCTGAGGGCCTGAATTTCATGACAATATCCTGCATGGGCCCAGCTGAAGACCTCGAGCCCATGACAATCTCACTCCGGTCTGTTTCATGGATCTGCACTGAGAAGGCCCAAAGGTCAGCAGTGAAAACCAGAATGTCGGTGCCAACAGAATGAAGGATCTGTTCTAGTAGGTTGAAGGATCTGCACTGGAGCCAGAAAGGGATGCTCAAAGTGAGGACCAGGGCTGCCGTGAAAAGTAACATAGCCATCCTCAGCTGTAATGAGGTCCCAAACTCCTCCAGTGATTAGAACAGTCGAGTTCACATCAGAAATCCAGTGTGACAAGCTTCTCCATGAGACTGAACAGCACACCATCTTCCCCTCTGTAGGCCTGGAAGTGATGCTCAAAGTAAGAGCCAGAGCTCCCCCAAAGTGAACCACAGCCAATCTTAGCAACAACAAGGTCCCAAGCTCCTCTGACCATGAGAACAGCCAAGTTCATATCAGGAAAGAAGCTCAACAAGGTCCTCCAGAACCCACAGTAACAGGAGAACCAACAACACCCAGGAGAACTCACATAACTCTTCTTCTCCATTCTCCTTTTTGTCTTGGCAACAGTCCTCAGGTGGGCCATCCTCGCTGAGCACCATGCTGATTCAGTTCAGCTGGTGTTACAAGTTGCTCGCCAGTTATCTATTCACTGCAAACTTCAATTCATTTTAGGAGGCATCAGAGTAAAATCTTTCAGACCTGTCCTGGCAGTAGACTCCCTGATACTTGGCAGAGCGAGCTGAGGCAGGAGGAATAGGATAGGACTAAGGATTGTTCCTAAAGCATAGCTCACAATTTGAAGTTACCTTTTTAATTCATCTTTCGAGTCTCTTTTCAATAAATCTATAAAGTATAGGTGAAGTAGAAAATCAAGTACCTAATGAAGTCCCTCAACAATCTTCCATTGGTTGGACTCCTGGAGGAAGAGTCAACCTTATTTATCCACTGATCAGAGGGGTTTTTAAGGCATCTTTTAAGTTTAGCTTCTGTTTTCCTGATCAGAACACTGTGGGCTACTTTTTTCCAGAGTCTGGATTATCAACAAGACAAAAATTCTCTTCTGATTTTATTGTCTAGGCCACTTGCTTGATGGCTTTGTTTGGCCCAATTGTCTTCCTGGCTGATGGGTTGTTTTTTTGATGACTTTTACAGTGGACAACAGCCACCTCTTGGGGAAACACCACTGCCTCTAGAACTCATATTATCCCTTTGCTTTGCTGCAGAATTTTTAGCTGTTTTTTCTTTTCTTCCCTATTCTTCCCTTTTCTTCCCTTTTCTTCCCTTATCTTCCCTTTTCTTCATAGATGGCCATGTGGGCAGGTATCACCACAAGTCCATAGCTGGGCTATAAACAGTGTTTTACCTCGCTAAAACTGTAAAGCTGTGATTGAGAAAGTAGGTTCAGCCCTCTAGGATGAAGTGTGTGCCAGAAGCACCTTCATCTCCATGATTTTTTAATTTTTATTTTATTAGTAAATTATGTTTGCAATACATGATGATTGCTTTCATTAAGGGGAGTTGGAACATGTACATAACATATCTTAATTCTTTTTACAAACCCTTTTCCTCCCCTACACCCTGTCCATCTCTTAGTCTTCTTCCCATTTGCAAAACAGCTATCTCCCTCTTTTCTATTATCTATCTTTTATTTTGTTATTTATAATTTATACTTTGGACTTCTCATAAGAGAAGCCATGTGATGTCTAAACCTATGTGTCTAATTTATTTCATTTAGCATGATTTTTGGGGAGCAAAATGGAGATTAGGAATTAAGAAGAATTTTTTCAAATGGAAAGGAGAACAAGAGATGTGGGAGGCTCGCTGAGCGTGGCTGCACATGCCTGTAATCCCTGCATTTGGGAGGCTGAGGCAAGAGGACTCATGAGTTTGAGGCCAATGTGTGCTACAAAGTGAGTCCGAGGCTCACCTGAACTACATAGCAAGACCCTGTCTCAAAAAACAAAAACTAGGTCTGGAGATTTAGCTTGGTGTCATAAGCACCTGCCTGGCAAGCACAAGGTCATGAGTTTGATAGTTGGTACAACGAAAAAAACCTAAATACATGAAAAGGGAAGATGGAAGAAAAGGAAAAAGAATTTAAAGGGAAAAAGGATTTTAAAATGGAAACAGAGCTTTTGTAAAGGAGGAGGGGAAGAAAGGTTGAAGAAGGGAGAGAAGAAGGGGACCAAAAAAATTAAGATGTGCTATGTACCTATAGAAATCCCCCATAATGAATGTGATTATGTACTACAAACAGGTATTAACTTTTAAAAACTCACAAAAGAGATTACATTTTTACTGTGGCATAACGTGCTTTTAGGATTCCACCTTCCATGAAATTGCTGCCACTCATAAACCATTTTGCTTCTGCATTTTCTTTTTTTTTTTCTATATGGGAACCTCTTTATAAATTCTTAATTTGTTATTATAAATGTTAACTTGTTAGTGTAAAACTTGTTTCATTGTAGTTCTTCTACGTATTGGACAGGGCCGTTTGGTCAGGCCTGAGAGAAAAATTTACTGAATCCTGTCTGCACGCTGACACTATCATTACTTCTGTTGCAGGAGGTGACAGGACTTAGAGTAGGACAGGTCTTCCATGTGAGATCAGATATATGTAACAGCTGGGCCTCACAGTACACTCATCTCCTGCCAGTCAATAGCATCCTTTCATTTAGGGATGGTTTGTACTGGATGGAACATCTGGACCTCCAGGGGCTTCTTAACCAGAAGATGTAGCAGTTACCACCTTCAGAGGAGAAGCCTTTGGGGTAATGGGAATCAGCTGGTTCAAAATGTAAGTAACTGGCCAGGGGACTGGTCTAAGCTTTTGGGTTATGACCCCAGGGGCAATTCTTATTTTTCACATACATGCAGAGTAAAAGACTTTTCTAGGTCGGGAAGTCTCAGTGGAGGCACCTGGTTTAACTCAGCTTTGAGGCCTTCGAGTGCCTCCTGGGAGACTTTGGCCCAGTGGAGGAGTCCTTTTCATCTCCTCTTAAAGCTTCATAGAGCAATTTTTCCATTAACCCAAAGTTGAGAATCCAGATTCTGCAGAAACCTGCTATTCCCAGAAAGTATCAAAGCTATCTTTTAGTTTGGGAAGAAGATAACAAAATGACTGTTTATTTTTGATCTGTGACTACAATTAGGATCTCTAATGTCAGTATAACTCCAGGCATTGTATTTGTAAGAAAATATGGAATTTAGAGATGAATAATCCAATATTTCTGCTCTGCCAGCAAAATTAGGATTGTGATGGTATTATCATCTGGATTTTTATAGGTGATACTAACAAGGAATAGAATAGCTACATATTGCACCAGTATCCTTTTTAGCTGAAGCACTGCCAAAGACAGAGGTTGCCCTTAACTCCCTATAGAAGCCCTGAGATGTACTGGGTAGCTTCCTAAGATTTCAAACTACATGATTCAAAGACACACTGCTATGCTTGGTCCAAAATGGCAAACATAAAAGAAGCATCTTTTAGACCTAGGAACTTTAAAGTATTGAGTGTCCACAGGTAAGCAGGGTGTGAGGATTAGATACCCTAGGATATACAGAGATTACTGTTTCATTCACTACACAGAGGTCCTGGACAAATCAGTCTTCCCTGTTAGGCTTTTTTTTCCATTTACAGATAGTAACTCTGCAAGAAGGTTGGCAAGGCCAAATGATCCTGAGTTTAAGAAACCTCTGTAGCAGAGATTGGATTTCTCTCTGAACTTCAGGCGTGGGAATAGGGCTAGTGCCTTCTCTCTTGGTAGTTTTTTCCAGATGTGAGTTTCATCTTAATTGGTTCTATGTGTATAGCACAACTTGGGGTATCAGTATCCCAAATTGAAGCCTGTACTGAGGCTTTGTGTCATCAGAAATGTGTTGGAGTTCAGAATTTAGAGAGCTATTAGAGAAATCCCTTGTTGCAGCACTATGAAAACATTTTTATTTTTGAAATAGAGAAACTTTACTTGCTAAGGAAGTCTCTTCCTAGCAGGGACATAGGACATTCAGGAATACATAGGAAGGAATGGGCAATGGCTATAGACCCAATTTCACAAATGAGGATAAAAGTAAAGCTTCTTACCTCAGGCTGGCAGTGTATACCCATCACTGTGCAGTCAATGCTGGAAAGAGGGCCAAGAGACTGAGGGGTCAGAGTAGGTAACTTAAATGCCCAGTAAACGTGTCCTACCTATAATGTTATCCAAGACTCTGCTGATATGAATATCTCAAGCACAGTGAAGCCTGAATGATCCTTGGGGCTCTTCAACTCAGATGCTGATTTTTACCTTTGGGCTGGGTGATCCCTAGACTGGGGCTCATACAGTAGGTTGCTGCCTAGACATCCCTCTCTGAGGTGATCTGGGCAGTGCACCTCCCAACGCCCACCATTTAGGCAGTATTCACACTGGTTTAAATCCAGGAATTGCAGCTTCTTTTGGAAGCTGGTCATAGTTTTTATAGGCTATGTTGGTTAGGCTTTCCTAGAAGAATAAAACTGATATATATATATATATATAGTATTAGCTCAGCTCAAATGGTCTGAGGCAGAGTCCACACTGGGGAAATGAAGGGTGCAGTAGCAGCTCAGAGCAAGAGGGATCAAGTCCAAGATTGAATCCCTGGAAGCTCACTGGAGAAGTAGCTGATAGGAGTCTGCATTAGAAGGCTAAAGAAACTGGAGACAGTATCCAAAGATGATGGCAACAGAAAACACACTCATTCAAACAGACTGGAGCTCTTCGGAAAATGCACAAACCTCCTCCTCTCCCCTTTTTCATTCTATTCAGTCTACAAACCTTTTTGGTGGTACCACTCACAACCATAATGGGTTTTCTGGCCTACGCACCAATCATCACCAGAGTCAACACATATCTATGCTTTACTAACCTGATAGGTGTTTCTTAAACCAGTCAAGTTGATAAATCATGATCAGTGGTTGCAGGGGCCTGGTGAGTTACTCTGAGATGATGGTCAAATTAGAGTCAACAAGAGCTGTCTTTTACAATCTCTCATCCTCCTTGATGCCTCTGCCAAATTTTTTATAAGCTCTGAAGGCTTTGTCTTCCAAGACCAACATTAGAACCTGGGATCCACCTCAAACTTTTGTCATTTCCTTAAAATACCTAGGGAAGATCATCATAAAATGCATAACCATCAAGGTTCTCCTAATTCTGAATTTGCACTAACATACTTTCAGAAGGTCTCTGTTAGGTAGTAAGATCCAAAATGTGTAATAGATATTGTGATAATGAAGGAAAGAAAATGCTCTAAAGGATATAACTGTATATGTATTTAAGTGTGCAAGATATATAACCATACTACCAAGTTTTTGTTAGTTCATCAAACAGAATAGTTTGTACTGTCACTGTCTGATTATCTGTCCATTTTTTTTATGCTTTGATTTTGTAACTTGAACAACTATTTTTAAGATAACAATATGTAATTTATTGACTAGTGATTTCTTACTTTTTTGACTGGTTATTTTTTACTGGTTTTTTTTTTAATTCTGTATTATTTTTACCCTTTTTTCTGTCTTACATTTTTCTGTAAATAAAAAAAGAACACCATATAAATTTCTTCTTCTGAGGTTATCTCCTGAGTTTTTTCATAAATAATAGGTTTGTTCAGACCAGATATCTCTTCTTCCCTTAGGAAATACAGATTATAAAATGCTTCGTTCGAGCCATGTAGATGCAGTTCTCACAGTCCCTACTGAGGTCTACACTTGGGATGTCATCTTCCCTGTGTTGTTAGAAACTGTCCCAGGATGTTAGCTGCTAACCCTTCAGTTACTTCATCAGCCGTTTAGAGAATTTATCCCCATTCATCAGAAATTCAGCAGCAAATCAATACTTAGTTATAACCCTCCAAGTCAAGATCAAATGTCAAGTTCAACTTAAAAACTGATTTCTGATCCTATCTCCTTACATGGCTCCATGTCCATTAATGAGAAAAGGTCATGTATCTGATAATGCCTCCAGTTCCACCTGGTGCCTCTCTTAAGTGGGACAGACTACCACTGAGTGTAATGGAGAGCATGAGTTTATTTTCTCATTTCAACACCACTGCAGATGAGATCAGTAGGAAAGGTTGTGGAAGAGAGTGAAAGGAGTCTCCTACCTTGGGTGAAGGTGAAAAAGAACCCAGAAAGACGGAAGGTGGTGCAGAGGAAAACAGGGCACTGGGAGGTGCACTATGGAGGGCAATGAGGAGCTGATGGGATACTGGTTCATGATGGCTTAGTCAAGACATCTGGGTCAGGGTCTGTTGATCTTAAGTCTGATGACAGTTGCCATTTAAATCCACAGGAGTCACTCAGTCCAGGATCTTTATATACATGCATAAAGTCCTGGATATAAGGGTTTTCTCCATTTCTCCTATGTTACAGGACAGGTTGAGTTGGAGGATGATATAGTAGTTTAAACATTTCCTGGCCAATGATCTTGATCTCCTACCTTGTACTGGGGGCATGTTTCAAAATCATAGTTTCTTTTTTAGATCATTAAGCTTAAATTGATCCCAGTTATATCCAGAAACCCAAAGTGTGAGACTTTTTGGATGCCAGGATCATTTCCCGCAGAATCAGTGGCCAAAAATTAGTGGTCCAAAGGAGATAATAAGTCTTAAGAGATGACATTTATGTGTGTACATGACTATTTCCAGTTCCACAAATTCTTTGAATGAAGATGTTAACAAAAAAAAAAAGACGAATAAGTAAGGAAGATAAAGTGGAAAGGTAGATTTCCTTTGGGGCCATTGCTGCTATCCTTGAACTTTAATGAAATCCTCATGAAGCTTAATCTTATGCCAAGTGCATGTTTTCTGGATCCTGTGCCTTCCCTTAACTGAAAAGAAGAAGAGAAATCTTGTAAGATTTTTAAATGAAAAGAAGATTGACAGGGGCCCCAGTCCACAAGTGTCATCTGCCAGGAATATAGACATAATCTGCACAAACAACACTGGGGGTGAATAGAGACTATGATTGGTCAAAGGACACAGGATTTGACAGGCTTCAAGTCCCCACCCATAGAGACACAGGAGTAACAGAGAGAACTAAAGACAATTGCAAAGGGAAAGCACCAGAAGCAACAGAATCAATAGCAAAAATGTTGCTCAAGTAGGGAAAACCACAGTGGGGGGTTGGCCAGGGTAGAACCTACTAGTCATAGTGACACTGAAACAAAGGTTCAGGCAGCTGCCTTGTTAATCATAAGACAGTTAATGAGAGTTAATTATGACAGTGATTGTCACTGTCATCCCTCTTCCTTGGGACCCTCTAGAGGAATGGGTCCCATCTTGGGTGCCAATAATGGTTCCAGTTGGACCAGGGCTTTTTTGTTCAATTCAAGTCAGAAGTCGCAAAGAGGCGAGTGATACCATGTGAATCTAGCTCTGTAAAGGCTTGTGCTCAATTGCAAAGGAGACTGTAAGCAGGAGCAGCTTTCCAGACTGACTCTGAAATGATGTCAAGCATGAGTGTTATAGTTCAACCATTGTCTCTATGTAGGTAGAGACAGGCTCAGTTGTACATGGCTCAGAATTTCTGCACACATTTCATCCATTCTTCACTCTGTGCACCTGGGTCTTCATTCCACACAGTGATCTACTCATGTGTTGGGTCCATTTGCATTTGGCTGGTAGGCAGGCTTACCACGGCCATCCTGGAAAGACCATTAGAATGGTGACACCTGGATACTCTGAACATGTAGAGGCTGTGAGAAAGTTCCTTTATAACTTTTGAAGGAAGTAGGTGGTATACATTGGGCTCTAAGAAACATATTCTGTAAAAGTCAGGTTATCACTAAAGATGGAAATCATGATTGGAAAATTAAGTCTACCTTATTCTGTCTCAGCTCTGTTAATGAAGTTTCAATGTAGAGGACTAGCCTGGATTAGAAAGCACACATCAGGGTATGAGGTCACATGACACACTGAGACCAGAGAAACTCTTCTGATAGATGCAGACTACCTTGAGTGTGGTCACACCTTGGGATAATGACATTTGATTATCAGGCTGAAGGACTGGACAGATTGGGTGAGGTAAAATGTATCCATTGTTATGAAAGCCTAAATTCTGAGTAGAAACAAAAGAAACTGAAATGATTAAAAAGAAAGTAGAATTTAAACTTTCTCAGCATTCCTTGGGTCATCTAAATCTTTATTTGTTTGGGCAATGGAGGACAGGAGAGATAACCTGAAGGTTTATATTTACTGTATGGATTGACCTGTGGAATGAGGGAGAGAATACTAGGAATCAGACTAGGGACTGAGCTCTCTTCTGTCAGGTTGGACAGGACATTGAAAAGTGGATGCTGGGTGATTCCCAGCATCTACTTGGGAGAGTTGGTTGCTAAAGATAGAGTAAATCCTAAAGGAAGATACCTCTAGAATCTGTGGCATTAGTACCTGAGGTGTATGAGAATGTGGGTATCATGCATCTATGATTCACTGGCCACAGGGAGTTTACACAGGAGATATGACAGATTTTACTTTCTTTTGAGTAGCTAGTTCATAAATTCTGCAAATCATTAATAGAATTAAAAAGATTTATATCAAAACAAACAAATTACTCTGGAATTAAGGGCAACTTTAGCAAGGCAATGAGACTAGGAATTACTCCACATCTTTTGCAACAGATTAAGCTAAAATCCATGTTGACAGTAACATGATATTCGAGGCCTTTATTTCTAGCAACATGAGTTCCACACTCACAGCCAGAAAGGTCCCCATACCCATCCTCTTGAATTATCTTCAAAAAGATCATGTCCACCTGTACAGATTCTGAAATGTGAGTTGTAACTAACATGTCAACAGAACCCACAGCTTGAGATGTATGCCTACCTCTGCCAGCTTCACTGTCTCTGTAAATTGACATATTTGCAGCCTACCCCTGTCACAAAAGTCCCCAGTTGGACACTGAGGTGCATTCTCCATTTTTTTTCATAACACACAGTCAATTGTTTTAGGAAAGTGTGCTTCTAATACTGTCTGAAGAGCTAGATGAAAGGATTCACCTGTGAAAAATCAAAGAAAAAATATTAGAAAACATGATACTAAAATATATGAATAAACAAAGTTTTAAATCATTTTTGGAAATTTTTACTGCAAAATATGGTGATGAACATGCTGGCTTGATGTTACTTCTCTAGCATGTTCTTCTCGGCCCCCTGCTCACTTTAATACATATATAAACCTTCTACCTGGCTATGGTTAACATACCATGGGAGGATTATCTACAGCAAACTATTCCATGGCTTAAAAAAATCAAAAGAAATTTACATAATGGAGTAAGATTATGTGCTTATTAAATAAATTTCAAAAGAATATAGAAAATTTGTGCTCACTATACAAAATACGCATTTTCTGCAGGTATAACTTAAAGAAAATGTCTTTTATACTAAGCAGGTTGAGATGTCCCTATACTTTTCTCTTCAAAGCAGCCCTTTTCAATTTCCTTTATAGAAGGAATATGGAGATGTTAAGAAAATGGTTGTAGTCTTCACTTAAAATGTGAATTTTTTGAAAATAGAACCAGAGGGAAAGATTTTTAGAGATACAAGAGGGTATAGGTTGAAGCAATTTCAAGATAAGCTAACAGTTTAATTAAGGGAAATTACCCAAGAAGAGAAAGAGTCTTTCCTCAAGGAAGATTCAGGAAAATACCTGGGCAGCCCATGATAAACTGATACACTTGGACCCTACTGAAAGGGGAAAATTGCTTCTCATTTTAAAGCTATTTTTATTATATATGAATTCAGACCCAGTGTTGCCTGATCATTCTGCTTTTATAGGAGCTGTAAATTTAGATTTCTAAATGAAATCTGAGGAATTATAAAAATGAAGACTCTTGAAACTGCAAAAAGAAGTCTTATACAAAAGAACATACACTGTACAATTCCATTTATAAGAAGTTCTTTAGAACATGCAAAAGTAATCTGTAATGGGGTAGGAAGCCAAACTGCGGTCTCCTCTAAAGGAATAGAATACGGTGTGGCTGGAAAGAGTCCCTGGGGAAGTTTCTGGATGTCTTGGTTACTTTTCTCTCCATACTGAGACAAAATGCCTGATGCCCAAAATTAGGGAAGAAAAGATTTATTTAGCTTACAGTTTTTGGAGGTTTCAGTCCATAATCAGCTGGCTCCAAGGTAGGGTGGCATGGAAGGGGGCAGCACTTCAAGGCAACATCTAGAGCAAAAGGGGGAAAACAAGCCGCTACTCCTCCCTTATATTGTAACAAACCACCCTGCTCCCTGTTCAGGGTGGGTATAGTGCTCACAAGATCTCTTCCCCCTCCTTTGCACAGAATGAGGATATTTACAAAGTAAGAATCCTGGCTGCCTGCTGTGTCTCAAACTGCTCAAGTTGACACAGTATGTCAATGATAACACTGGGGCAGTGGCAACTGTCAGTGTAGGGAGTTTGAGTTACTGGTGTATGTGTTTATAAAACATTGCAGGAGCACTAAAGGTCTAATTTCACTGTAAGGATTTTGTCTCAAAGGGGAAAAATACTAAACAAATACTGTACTCTAGCTTAAATATTGAATAACTTAAGTGTTTATGGGAAATAGCTAATGCTTATAACTCTGAAATGCATCAAAAATAAGTTATTGGCTAGATACTTAATGAAGGAAAAACTAGAAAATGTTAATTAACCACTAAATTGTTAATGTTAAATTAATTGTTAAATTAACCATAAAATATTAATGTTAAGTGGTAAGTCACTGTAAAACTGTCAACATTTTGGTATATTTCTTTTTCATAACATTAAAGCAAAAACAAACTGTAGCCAAAAAAAAGTGGCTGGAAATCAAAGCGAATAGTTTAACATCTTTAGCATTTATTTACTTATAGAAAATATAAAGTTGCAAAAGAGTTCTTTTCCAACTGTCTATATTAATTATTATCATATTTCTGGGAATGAGAAACTTCAGTTTATATGGAAATAAATTTTAATCATCATTCACCAGAGACATCATGAATGATAGTAAAATGGAAACACAAGTTGTTTAAGTAGCCAGTACTTTACATGTTCTCAGTTCTCTCAAAAGAACCCCCAGGCAGTGACTCTCAACTCCCACCTTACCCATTGAGTGGAAATATGGTTAGATGTGAGCATTTGAGACAGTTGGTAACTGGTCACTTAAACAGGGTGAGCTTTCCTTGGGAAAACCACCTATAGATATACTTAGTGGTTTCTCTTCAGACCCCTGTAAATGGCTGGTTATGACATCTTTAATTTAAAGTAACCTACATATTTGATCCTTGGCCTGTGAGGTAAGAACTGTTACTGTACGTGAGCTCAAGAAGAAGCTGCTTACACTGCCCCTTCCCCAAGAAAACACCCAAAATAATAAAATTGCATGCTGAGGCAATTGCAAAATTGTCACTCTTAAGAAGACTAGGGGTGGGTGGTTTCCCTTTCCATCTCTCTATTTTGTTCACCTACATTTCTTTTTCAGAAACTAAGGAAATGCTGCAGAAAACTGTAGACCATGCTCAAATCAGCAAAGTAGAAATCCTAATCACAGATGTTGGGCCAGACACAAAATCATAGCAGCAGCGTGGTTGGTGCTCTATATCCACCCATGCGGAGAATGCAGGAATTGACACACCATGGGAAAGGATGGGAATCACCTGAGTTCACACAGAACATTGGACAACACACATTAATTATGCATACTGTAAAACTCTCTTCTCTTCCAGATTATAATTCAAGAAGGTTGAACTGCTGAGCATGCTACAGAACATCACACCAATCCATTATGGGACTGAAACAGGAAGAGCAGGAAGGGCACTGCGGTAAGCAAACTCTTCGGGCAGTGGAGAACTATAAAGAATTTTGTCCTGTTACTTCAGAAAATATTTTAGAATTCAAAAAGTGAAAGCCATGTTTCATAGTGAACAGCAAGTTGTAGCCACCCTCATCTATGATCACAAAGAAGCACATTGCCTCATAGGCTCCGTAGGGCTCTAGAGGCCATTCTGCAAACTCAGTTCTTCTTTCCTATCCACACACTGAGTGACACAAAAGACTGTGCCAGTTTGGGTGTGGTGAGTGCACAAAAGTGGTCTGAAGCAGTAAGTACAAAGGCCCTGATACTGGGACCATGGCATTAGGCAGAAACTAAGGTGCTGGAGATGTCAGTAATGGGAAAGGGTACATTGTACAATTGATGGTAAACCCCACGGAGAAAAATCAGAGTGCAGATTACTCAGGGTTTCAAAGCCATGCCATATGTCTGCACCACGTACAGCAGTCCTGAGAAAGCAAAGTAACTATCTGTCCCATAGGTAGCTAAAGCACCAGCTTAATATTCTAAGAATTGGTGCCAGCCTTCAGGATACAGAATGTATACTGAATTGGAGATTCTACATGGCCTTTACCCCAACAAAAATGGTGAGTATAAAACCTAGGAGTGGAAGCTGGTAGCTTCTCTTACTAACATTCCCAGTGGCTCATAGAGACTGCGTGGGCCTTTTACAACCTGGGTGCTATTGAATCAAAGGTCCTAGTCTTAAGGAAAGAAGCTCTGGAAAACCAAGAGAAAGAAGGTTTATGCTTTCCAGGGGCCATGGTAATGGTTCCCATGAACTGCAAGGTATGACTGCAGCCCATCCACTTTGAACTCCT
This sequence comes from Dolichotis patagonum, assembly GCA_004027295.1. Lineage (NCBI taxonomy): Eukaryota > Metazoa > Chordata > Mammalia > Rodentia > Caviidae > Dolichotis > Dolichotis patagonum. The sequence continues at coordinate 10,982 of PVJX010002531.1, read as the reverse complement.
TTGTCTAGAGATCATCAGGCAAGGAGAGTTGTCACTACCCTGGCAGGGCTGACTGTTAGCTTAGGTGAAGGTGGACCTGCCATCATATGAGGTCATGGAGGGCTTCAAGTGCTCAGGTGACCTGCTTAGATAATTCTTAGTCTTCTCTTACTGTGAATGCACAATGCACCAGCCTGAGACGGGTATGTCTAGAGGGGACTTTGACTCTTCAGAGGTGAGAGTTCCCACTACCTTAGCTGGACTGGGGTGTTGTATAAAACTTAGGTAATAGTTCAGGGTTGGGAATATCTCAGAATAAAAGTAGGAGAGAGAGACGATGAGTACTAATAAGACCTGGAGGCCAATTTCAACATGGACTGTATATCTTCTCCCCTTTTCTATATTTCCCTTTAGGAACGGGGCTCCCTGTTCCCAGAAAGACTTGAGCCCATAATTACACTGTGGAGATACCACTTGATCCTCTGCTTAATGTGCTACAGACTATGCCTCCATTAAATAGTTCTGTAATTTTGGATAAATGTAATTCTACAAGCTTTAGGGGCTTAGAGAAATAGTCAAATGGATCACATTTCCATGATTTACTTTCCCCAGATTTTGGAAGGAAATACTGTCCTATGTCATGTATACATCTTAACGTGGATGTAACTTTAAACAGAGGAGTCAAATGCTGAAGTTACTAATAAACAGATGAGAAGAGTTTTTTTATGGCATTCCTTAACCAACGAAGTGAAATTTCTGCTCAGCTACATTCATGTATCTCACCAGCACTGCTCAAAGCAGTAGTGCCCAAAATGAAAGGCTTGAACTTCAAAGTGCATGCATAGCTCTTACAAGGAGAAAAAAGCCCTGATCCTTAAGAGAGAGGACCCTTTGTAGGAGCAGATCTTCACCCATGGAGGGTAGTGCTTCTTCTTGACACCAGCATACCTGGATACAGACAAGAGGAAAACCCAGATAGTCCCCCAAATAAAGGAGGATTTCCAGTCATAGGCTTTAGAAGATAAGGACCAGATGTTGGTGTGAGATGAGGATATGAAACAATGCTCATAAATAAAAATAAGTGGTACCTTGGCCTGAATGTTCCCCTATTCTAAGTAAGTACTGGGGTGCTCTATTATACATCCATAGCTTGCTATTCTGTATTCTTGAACTTCTACTTGGAGCATCTCTTTAGGTATAGCCTCCATGTGACATCTTGTGACCATACCAATTAGTGCCTGCCACATACACCTGGGCTGTATGTGGGCCATAGGCACATAACTGATTAGTTGGGATATAGGATTCAAGTCTCCCTTTGGTGGAAAGTTTCTTAGGCAGCCTCTTACTCCCCATGTGGATGCAGTCTGCTTACACTACTTTGCGTAATGTGCTGTAGAGCACATTAATTACTTCATGACCGTCTCTGACAAGCAAGCTGACCTGATGCATGTTCCTTTTCTACTTTTAGATTTTGTTGAAACAGTACAACACGGATGGGAGATCTGTGTTCTTGAATACACTGTAGAGGCTAGAAATATGGGATCCAGCTCTTCATAGGGTAAGCTTTGACCTATAAAGAAGGAGATGGGAGGAGCAGGATGATACATACTCCCTTGCATCTCTCTTCCCTAGGTTAATCCAAAGTGCAGTTGCCCTCATGACTGATCCTTCTGGGTCAGAGGAATGTGCCACTGTAGCAATATCTATGTCAACTTCGTGCTTGTGGCTATGAAGCCAGAGAAGAAGTGCAGTGCTATGTGTTGTTTCCCATCTTCCCTTACACCACTCATCTCCTTATCCTCCCCATGTTTGTCATCCTATGGAGCCCCAGGTCATACTGCACACCCAATGAGTCCTCTACAGGCCAATGAATAGAGGCCTTCACATCCCTCCATGCTCAGTGGTTGGCAAGAGTTGCCCAGAGAGAATGTATCTTCAGCTCAGATGCTTAGAAAAATCCTGAGAGGTGAGGGACAGTCCCCAGTGCTTTCAGTGCTGTCTTCCTCAGCAGAAGACCCAGGCATATACTTTCATGTCTGCCTCATTGTGCCACATCAGTCTGCATCTCCATGTGTGCGTGGGAAGATCTCCCCAGCCTCTAGGGTCCTGTCTTTTCAGGAGAAACTTGGAAAGAGTTGGAGGATTAACCCATAGCCTGTTTGCTGTAACAGGTTTAATTCACTGCCATGAGAACAATATTAACCCATCTCCTCTTAAAGTTTCATCTGAATTTGATGGAGGTCTTTGAGTAAGAGATGTCATCCTGTGCCAAAAAGCACAAGCACCAAAAGGCTGATGACTTGGTTTCCTGCTCATTTGCAAGCTTCTCCCAAAACAAAGTGAGTCTGTGACATCAACAGACTTAAAACATCCTTCAAGAACAAATTTTCATCATGGCAGAACCTGGGTTTGTTATTTAACACATGGAACAACAGGACTTAGCATTTGCCTTGCTGTATTTTGGTCTTGCTTTGGTTCCAACCCTTTGTATTCCCATTTATGCCCTTTGGAATAGTAACATTTATCTTGTGCCATTGAATGTTGGAAGTGGGTAACTTTCTTTTCATTTGTACAGGGCCCCATAGCTAAGCATTTGCCTTAGACCTCAGATGAGACTTGGGATTTGGACTTTTCAGCAATGTTGAAACTATTAGTACTTTGTCAACTCTTGGATTTGGACTAAATGTCTTTTGCATAAAGGGTGTGTATAAGTCTTTGAGAGGCTAGGGGCAGAATGTTATGGTTTGTGTATGGATGTCCTCATAAATCCTCAGGCAGACTCCTAGAATTTGTGATTCATTCAATGTTCAATACTGGAATTATAGGTGTCAGTGCTATATTCACCCTAGGATGGGTAACCTATTATAAGAGACAGAAAGAGATTTCTCTCCATGCTCTTCCCTTTTTGCTCTTGTTGCTTTTGCTGTCTTCTGCTGCCATGAAAAGTAGTTCAAAACAGTAAAGTCAAGGACCCATCCTTCTGGACCATCTAACCAGAAGACTATACCACACATTTCCCTCCCTTGTTACTAATTTAGATGCTTTAGATCTATTAGGAAGACTTACATTCTTCAGATTCAAGTAGCAGACTTTCTAGGAAACTATCCACTGTTAGTAAGTGTTAGTGTTTATAATACAGTTGAATCTCTTGAGAGGCCAAGGGGCATCAAAATAGTGAGGATAGTTGGAACAAAGACTTAAGAGAGCAGTCATCAAAAACAAAAAGAATGCGATCAAGGGCCAAGTTTATATTAACGCTGAACTTTGGTTGCTTTCTTAGAAAAACCACTAAACAATCAATTTCAAAAAAAGTAATAACAAAAAGTTGGGAAAAGGAGAATCATATCTTCAGATTTTCTAATAAGAATATCCTGTCTCATCAACAAAATAATTAATGCATTTAAAAACTTATAGCCCATTCACAGAAACAAAACACAGAAGCTATCCTTAAGAAAGCCCAAAGATTAAATGCACTAAATGAAAACTTTAAACTGTCTTAAACATACTTAATGAGGTAAAGGGAACAATAGGCAAGTTACTAAAGAAAATAAGGAAATTAGTGACTCACCAAGAATACCACTAAAGAGGAAAATTATTTTTTAAAAACTAGAAACACTGGAGATAAAAATATAGTAACTAAAACCATTCACTATAATGGTTCTATAGCAGAACTGAGTAGGCAGAAAAAATAATCAAGGAACTTTGATCAATAGAGATCATCCAGTCAAGCAAGCAAAGAGAGATGAAAAAAATCAAATGACCTAAAATCTCTGGATCATATCAAGCAAACCAACATGTTCATTGTAGAGAAGGAAAGGGTAAGAAACAATATTTGAAGTAATAATCAGAAATTCCCAAATGTTATGTAAGAGATGAATCTCAATATCTAAAAAGCTTAAGAAATTCAAAGTAGGATAAACTAGAATCTATACTAAGACACTACCTAGTCAAGGCAACAAAAGAATCTTGAAAGCAAGAAAGAAGCAATTCATTAAATACAGGGATCTGAAATAAAATGTTTCTCAACAGAGTGTGCAAACTAAAAGGCAGTGAGATGACACATTTTAAGTGCTAAGTCAAACATTTCCATACAGTAGTCTAATTTTTTACCCATGGTCAACCATAACCCAAAAAATTAAATGAAAAATGCCAAAAGTGCCAAAATCTTATGCAAAATGCATGAAGTTTAATCTGCGCACCAGTCTATGTCCAATGATAAAATCTGATGCTGTCTGACTTCATCTCATTCAGGATGAGCTGTCCCTTTGTCCATCACATCCACACTCTACATGCTACCCATTAGTCAATCACTTAGTACCTAGCTAGATTATCAAATCAAGGCCTGTCATGGTATTACAGGCCTTGAACTCAAGTAACCTCACATGTTAGCCCAATTCTAACATAGTATTTGTGTTACCTACTTCATTTCATCTCATAGGCATTGTAACATAGTCTTCAAAAGGAGGGCAAATACAATACCAAAATAATTTTTAAAGAATGAGACTATACGTAATTTTTATAGCATTGTTATAATTGTGCCACTAATTTTTAGTCTCATGCTGAATTTATCGTAAAATGATACAAATATGTAGATATATGAAAAAACAGTAAATATCAGATTCATTACTATCCACAGTTTTAAGCATCCAGTGAAGAACCTCGGATTATAACCATTCCACAGTGGTTTTATTACAGCTTTCCAATTTTGTAAAACTGATGTATTCACAAAACTATTCTCAGAAAAAAATAATCCAGTCCCACATAAATTAAAAATAAAGGAATTTGTCACTAATCTTTCCAACAAGAAATTCTAAATAGTCCCTTAGAAAAAGATATAATAAAACAGTGATTCAAATCTATAAAACCATAGTTTCCTTTTGGGATTTTAAAAACATTCTAGAACTACAGTGATCTTAAATGTTGCAATTACACTGTTATTGAATTATATATGCTAAAATGGTGGTTTTCATGTCCTGTGAATTTTACCTCAATTGGAAAGACTTTGAGGAAATGAATTAAATTGAAGAATTTAAGATGTACCTGATTAAGCTACATTATTTCCAAAAATATCATGTCAGCAAATCTGAGTGTGGTTGTCAGAGCTGCACAATCTACTTCGAACAGCAAAGACCATTAGAAGTTACAGTCAAGAAAATGTATACACAAATTGACTTATCTTCATGGAATTGGTCCCAACCTGCCATTTTGAAGAGCCAATATCAAACTTTTGGTTCAAGGACCACTACATCAAATGAATGTTGTCATGACCCAGGCAGGGACCAGGGTCATGCTGTCTAGAATTAGCTAACTGTGGCTAGTCCCCCTGTTGAAATTCTAAGGCTCAAAGTTGCATTTAAAAGTTCCACAAGCTGTCTTTAAAGAGGACTGAATCTCTTCCATGCAGAGAGCCTGGCTTTTTTATTCCACCATAGCAAAGTTTAAAATCAGTGTAGTATGAGGACGCTAAACTTCTGACCGTCTCCCACTATTTCCAAACCAGACACCACCAGTCCATAGTATCATATTTTTCCCTTTGCAAGTTGCTATGTCATTTATAAATATGGTTTTGATAGAGGGGAAAAGCCTGACTCTCATGGCTGGGGAGAATGGAGGATGATTTGGCAGTTAGCTTTCACACCCCTCTGTTTTACTCCCACCTACCACAAACTAGCACAACTTGCTTGAATGTCCTCTCTGGCTATCTAGCAGCCACTCATTTCCACTGCACCCCCAATAAGCATTCAGTTCAAGCATTCAGTGTAGTGTGCCTCACCAGCTCCCACCTCTCCACATATTACTGTGGCTGTTTTGAAATGGAGAAGGAACACCCTGGCACAGCTAAAACCAGGGAAGGATTAAGTAAGGCTATTACTAATACCTCCGACCCCAATAGCTAGTCTTCCAGAAGATTCCCTGTTTTAGCCTCGCTCCCTGACAGATCACCACCATGACAGCTGAAGCTTTTCTGGAGCCCTGCATCAATCATGGACCTGTACTTGGACCACTCACAGGCCTGTATTTCTTGGGTTAGTCAGGGAGCACTCCTGTGTACTGACCCCTCTGCACTGCAGCATGGCCCTTTGGTGGCCCTGTAAACCTCCTCTTGATTTATTTCTTAGATAATGTGGGCTCCCAAAGTTCTGTAAGAGCCACTCTGAATTTTTATCCTGAATAGTGTGAACAAAATAGTTGTTTCAAAAGAAATTGCAAAAAACATTAAGGGCTATTAGCACTGAAGAACTGTGGAGATCCATACCCGGAAGAGTCAACCTGCAATGTCCAAAACTGGATTGCACTGGACAGCTGTGTCAACTGGGGGCATCCAATACTATCTGACGTCATCTGGTGACATGAGGACTGCTAGCAGAATTACACTTTGCTAACTCATGATTTCCATCTGAATCAAGCAATGGAGCACTAGGCTGACTGACAACAATTTTATTTCTTCTGTTTTGAGATGTTGGGAGATTTAAAGATGCACCCATCTTACTATATTGAATAGGATTTATTCTAAAAAACAAAAATTTTAAAAGATAGTCTCAAGGAGCCTCAGTTCAATAATTCATCTAGAAACAGCTAGGGAAGGTCTTTTTCACTCAGCAGTCTCAAATTTCTTTAATAAGTACATGTAATTGGTCACCAATTCATGTATTACATTTGATTTTTGGTAGTATTGAGTTTTCTTTTAATTTCATACTTATTCTATATATCACCAATTAAGTATACTGCAGCTTAGTTTGATTCACATTAATATAATCTCCATACTAAAGTAACCAATTTAGTATAGTCCTTCAAACTCAGCTGCCAAAAACCACAAGAGACATACTGATGCTAAAACTCATTCGTTTATTTTGAATCTAAATTTTACTGAGCATCCTATGCTTTTAGTTGCTAAATCTGGAAAACTTACTCATAGATACTAAAGCTATAAAATAGGATAGCTCCAACTTCACGTAGCAATTTCCTTACACCAATGTTCCAACATTTTAAGATTTCCTGCCAATAGCAAAGCTAGGTAGTATGATAGCTCTACAGGATTCTAGGCTCAGAGGTTATCCTAACAGGAATGGCAGAACCATGGTTGATCTTTGTGCTCTAGCACAAGGAGCCAAAAAAGACTCCAGTAATTGCCATTTTATGCCTACATTTCAGTTGGCACTTGTGCTTGCTTCCAGCAGTGCATATACTAAAATTCAGTTGGCACTAGTCACATGCATGTCAGGAACAACCTGGAGTATGAAGTAGGAGCCTGACTCCAACTTCAAATATTAACATCAATGACAGGCAGAGTCCAGTTTCCAACAAGAGGGATCAAATAGAGGCTTAATTTTCAATAATTTAGGGATCCTAAGATTTCTTGAATCCTCATTCCATGATAATCCTCATTTCTTTTGTCTACAGGACAATTAAGTAAGGAATTACCTCTATGTGGTTGGTGAAGAGGGATAAAGTGATTAATACTTTTTGTTCATGGATGTTTTTTGATGGGTTGTTTCTAAACGGCTCTTAATATTTAGGCAATAAGAATTTTGTCTTACTTAGGACTAAGTTTGTTTTCCCCAAACAACTGCCTCTCCTTTCCTTTGTGTTTCTTACCTTAGGTCACACTAAAGGCCAGGCATGACCAAATCCACCTTGAGGCAGGTCCCACACAGTTCTCACTTGTCCTGACCATTCCTTGGTCTTGTACATGTACTGATCAGGAACCAGAAAGTCAGTTGATTAGGTTTCAGTCAGTGATAGTGTTTGTTTATTCCTGTTGATTAGAGTAACACAAAAGTTTCTAATGTGTATACCAAAGTTTTAGTCGTTTTCAACTTTTTCTGCATAGACCTATAAACTACATTTGGCACCTAGGTAAGCAATACAATGGGTTTTTACTCCTATTTTTGCAATGGGGATTCTAATCACTTCTATACTGCTTTGACTCAATTTATAGGTGTGGTTTTTGGGTTGAATTTAGAGGTAGGATGGAAAGATATGGCAATAGGCATCAAAAGCATCCATAGTACATCAGCAGTGTTTATCTAGGTATCATGAGATGGTTAAGTACAACCTACATAACTAACCACGGAATGATGTGCATCACATGGAATGTGTAGATATGCTTACAATAACCACTCCCTGAAAGTGTGACCCCATGAAACTCACTCTTGCTTGCCCCAAACTTACCAAGGACAGCCCCATCATGGGAAACATGATTGAGTGATGCCCTTTCCCCAAAAACACTTCAGCCCAGAAGTCTTTATCTCCCTTTTCATTCCCCATCACTGAATAAGCAAACCTGTCTTAATTGGGTCCTATGAGGAGTGCTATTTTCTTCCATAAGAATCTGTAAAGAGTAAGTTATTTCCAAAATTTCACGCACAGTTGAGCTGCCATCTCTGTATCTCACCTGATCAACACATCTAAGCCTAGCTTCTTTCCCAGTTGGAGTTTTCTTAGAGTTTGACTATCTTGGTCAGAATAAACTGGACCCAGCTCAGGCAAGAGCCATAAGGGCATGTCTTAGCATAAACACATCTCCTGGGAGGAGGACATCTGGTCACAGATCAGACATGGTATCAGGCCATCTGCCAGGACAAAATATTTCCTGAAAGGCACACTTAACCATCCATGACCTGAAGCTCATTATGTTAGGATTAGTTTGCAGCAGCTCTCAAATGATACCTCAAGATTAAATTAGGAAACAATACAAAGAAAATTCCTATTTCTTCTAATCTTATCAGTACTTATAATTGTTTATCTTTTTATTTTGGCCATCCATGTAAGTATGAAATAATATTAGTGTCCTGATTTTATTTCTTTAATGACAATAAATTTGACCACCTCTTTATTTTGATCAGGTGTATATCTGATTTGAACATGTTTATTTGTATCCCTCGCTTATTTTGTAAATGTCTTTTTATGTTTTGTAAGAGCTCTTTATGTAAGTCCTCTATCAGATGTATAAATTGAATTTTTTCTCCAATTCCATTTTTTTTTTCATTTTCTTTATAGTATTCTTTGGAGCACAAAAGCTGTTATTTTTGATAAGGTCCAATTTTTCTACTTTTAATAATGTGCTTTAGGTATGTGTGATAAAGCACTGTATACACCAAAGTCAAGACTGCTTGCTCCTTTGTCTACATATTTTAAGAGTTGTATAGTTTTAGATCTTGCATTAAAGATAATGGTGCATTTTGAGTTAATTTCTATATATGATGTGAGTAAGCATCCAACATTCTTTTGCATATGGATACTCCCTGTATCAATACCATTTATTAGAGACCATTTTCCACTACATTTCAGCCTCTCCTTTTAAGATACATTTTAACAATTGAAAAGTACACAGATATTCTTAAAAATAAAATAAATGCAAAATAAATATAAAACATAGATTAAACAGAAAAGTATGAAGACAGATACACTAGTCTAGCACTGATTTAATAAAACATACTGAAAGTATATTAATTTGATACTACTAAATTTGTGTTTGAAATTAAACAAGCATTATAGTGATCATATAATGACACAAAATGCAATTCTCTAACAAGAACTAATACATAGTTATTAATACGTATTTCAGTAAACATCTAACTACATAAGACAAAAACACACAAGTCACTTACCAGGGCAGCAGTAACCCTGGGGTGGCCACAGCTTGCCAGACCACAGTCACTTACCAGGGCGGCAGGCTGGTTACTGGTTGGTACAGCACCCTAAGTTCCAACCTTTTCTCAGTTTTTTCACTCATTTGATTTTATTATAAATGGATTTTATTATTTTTTAAATTTTATTTAAAGAGAAAAAAAAAACAGAATAAAGGATAGCAACAATACAGAATTCCAAGGAAAAAAGGAAAAGAACAACAACAAAAAATCCTAAGAAATTATTACTTGACAAAATATACATACTGATTTCTTGGAAATAGTTGTTCAACTTACAAAGTTAAAACATGTAAAGTAGACATTCAAACAGTGAGACTGTTAACAGTTCTGCTCCACTATCTCACAAAAACAGCAATATGGTCATCCATCTTACCCACTCAAATATACGTGCAATTATATCAAAAGGGTAAAATTAAACAAAACAAAACAAAACAGAACAAAGCAGATCACAAGAAAGCAATGTAAGAGACATAAATTTCAAAACTAGACAATTGGAGATATTCACTCTCTATTGTATTGACTCTTGTTTTCTTCCAAATAGTTATCCATATTGTCACATACAGGGAATTCACATGAAACAACATAGTATGGAATTGATCTGAGCAGGACGAGGAGGGCATTTCAGGTCTTCAAGACCAGACAATAGGGAAGCCAAGATTGGCTGCCGTAGTGTCTCTCATTCTCCTCAAAACAGCTGTCCATACCTTCATGTGTGTTAAACTTAAACAAAACAAGCTAAAATCACTTTGAACAAAGAGTGATAGTTTTGCTAGTTTTCACATCATGACATTATGGAATCAGCACTGGGTACTGTAGTGTCTCTTTTTCTTCAAAGTAGTTGTTCGTTTCAACATGTGTTATATAGTTGGTTCTCGTAAACTGTTTATAAGCTCTACACATGCATGAGTCTCTACATGTATATCTATCATTTCTGTATTATCAGGAAAAACAAAACAAAGCAAGATAAAACAAAACAATTCCTAGAAAAGCATGAAGCAAAAAAGTCATATAAAACCGCAATACAAGGTGATCTACAATGGTTACCATGATGTCTCAGCAGTATATAACAACATTAATAAAAACAAAGCAATTGAGGATATTATAAAACTTCAAAAGCAAGTAATAATCAAACCAGAATGGGTATCTTAGTGAACCTTGTCATCTTCAGTGTAGTTGCCTATACTCTTAGACTTGATGCTATCAATCATAACAGATTTAAATAAAATCAGTCAATACAAAGTAGCAATCTAACAAACCAGATTCAAATAAGATCAGTCATAATAAGACAGTGTAAGTTATAAAGGGCTTCAGATTAAGTTGATAGGAAATTAGGGATGATTACCATAATATGTC
>PVJX010002530.1:0-126608 GCA_004027295.1 Dolichotis patagonum | reverse complement strand
CTGCCATGATTCTGATAGGTTTTCCTTTATAGGTGATCTCTCTTTTCTCTCTAACAGTTTTTAGTATTCTATTCTTATGTTGGATTTCTGGGATGGTGATTATTATGTGTCTGGGTGTAGTTTTATTTTGGTTATGGCTGTTTGGAGTTCTATATGCTTCGCTTATCCAGATGTCTGTTTCTCTTCTCATGTTTGGGAAGTTTTCATCTATTACTTGTGTAAATATCCTCTTGATATCATTTGGGCTGTCCCCTTCTTTTTCATTTATCCCTATTAATCTTATGTTATTTTTCTTTGCATCATCTTGCAGGTGTTGAATTGTTATTTCCTGATTCTTTGTTATTTTTAAAAGATTTGTCTTTCCTCCTCACTGGCTGCAATCTTATCTTCAAGGTCTGAAATTCTGTCTTCACTTTCATTGAGGCGGTTTTTACAGCTTTCAATAGAATTTTTCATTTCCTGTATATCTCTTTGAATCTGCTTTATGCATTCTGTTTGTTTCTTATATTGTTCTTTGAGGGATTCTATCTGTTTGCTTTGTTCCTTTAATTTTTTACCTGTGTTTTCACTAGATGCGTTCACTATTTTGTTCACTGTTTTTATCAATTCTTCTTTTACCTGGGCAAGTATTTCTGGTTTGAATTTCTCCATAGCTTTCCCTATTTGCATATTTATTTCATTTGATATCATTTCAGGCATTTCAGGTGTATGGCTTCTTTTTTCTTCTATGTACACAGCTTCTAAGCTTTCTTGGGGAGGGCTAGGGCTTTGATCCTGCCTTTTGGTCTTTCCTTTTGTCATTTTTCTATATTTCCTTTCTTTGAGCGGTGTTCCAAAGCTTTCTCTGCTTATGTGGCAAATTACCTGTTACACCCTCAGTTCCTGGAGGGGCAGTGGCTCTCCCACAGGCTCTTGGCTTCCTCACAGGGTCCTAACTCCCCTCTGTGGGCTCCTGGCTCCCTAAGTTGTAAGGCAAATGCTGGGTGTGGCCACCCCGGAGCCTGTGGAATCTCAGGCAGGCCAGACCACCGTGCTTTGTCCCAGGCAGGTCTCCAGGAGGTTCCCTGTGAGTGAAGGGCCTACAGGTCCCAAATAGTCAGGCCAGAATGTTGGTTTCTGAAAAGTTCCCAGTCCCAAACAGACCTGGCTAAGATGCCAGTCTCCACAATATTCCCAGTCCAAATAGCCCGGGCCACTCTGCGGGTCTGAGAGTTTCAGGTCCCAAAGAGACAGTCTACAATGCTGCTTTCTGGGAGACTTCCTGGGGGTGAAGGGCGGGGCTATGAGCCCAAACACACCCAGCCCAGATGCCGATCTCCTGGCAGTTCCCTGCAGATGAAGGGGTGGCCTACCAGTCCCAAACAGTCTCGCTGATGCAGGTCTGCGCAGACTTTCGATCCAAACAGCCCAGGCCACTCTACGGGTCCGAGAGTTTCGGGTCCCAAAGAGACAGCCCGAGATGCTGCTTTCTGGGAGACTTCCTGGGGGTGAAGGCAAGTATTCTCTTCATAAACTATCCACTAAGAATTAGAGAATATCCCGTGAAATTACACCTCTACTTCATTTCCTTGCCTTTATTTCAGTTATTATTTCTGCTTGAAATTTCTTTAATTCTCAATCTCATATATCCAAATCTGTTCAAAAAATTTATATCCTCTTTTTACTGATATTTCTTATATCCATCATTGTGATTTTTAGCACAAATGTTGATTTTATTTTTAGATATTCAGATTTTTATGTTCATTGTGTTTGTGGAGCTCTCAATATTAGTAAGTTCACATAAAAGGAAATTCTAATGTTTTTTCAAAAAGCTGTATGTAGTTAATCACTGTCAAATTTATAGAGTACTCATTAATGTAGCTTTATGTTATTACTATTTTTATATATAGCTTGATAATAATCTAGGCTATATATGGAAGATGTTATTTTTCTCAGTTAATTTATAAGCAAGAACATGTATGGAAACAAAGAACCAAAATGCAAGGGGCTCTACCCCAAGTCTAAACAAAAGGACACACATTTTCAAGAGAAGCAGCAATCACTGTACACTTGAAATGAAATGATGTGGAAGAATAGAATTGTGGCAGACGTAAGGAGAGGTAATAAGGAACTGTTACAGGCAGGCGAAGGAAGAAGGTTTGGTAAAGGGCACAGAATTAACTCAGAATTAAACAAGGAAGATAAGCCACAGTGGATCGTGCTCATAATCCTGGCACTGGAAAGGCGGGGGCAGACTGTGTGGAGTTCCAGAAACCAAACAGCCAGGAAGGTGAGTTCAAGGCCATGTGAAGTGCATGGTGAGGCTCTGCCTCAGAAAACAAGAAAGAAGCAAGCAAAAAAACAATTGAACAGAATCCACTTTTGCTTCTTAGATTAAATTACAAAAAACCTAGTATTTTTTATTTTAAGCCAGAAGGAAGTATTGCTAAAGTCAAAAGCTTAGGATGAGTGTGATTGCAGTAAAATCTGATGGAAGAGAGAAATGGTTGAAAGTTAGCTTAGATGAACTCATATTCGTGAGGTGTGTGTGTGTGTGTGTGTGTGTGAATACCCTACTTTATAAATATTAAGCTGAAGTAGTATTTGGGATACTTAAAAAATTGGTAGTGTGCTTTCAGGTAGTTCTATCAATCATAGATAAAGATAAGTAATCCATTCCTTTTCTTGGTTTCATCCCAACTTAGAAATTCCAGTTGAACTTTTCTAAGAGTTTAGCATGCAAAATTCTTCATCATTTATATAGCATCTGTAGATTACTAATAGAAATATATTATTAGCAAATGGAACTTTGAGAGACACTTTGGAAGACATAGGGAGTTGGAAAAAGCCTCTCAACACAGATGACTTTGGAAATAAAAGCAGAAATTTATCCTGCATCAATACATGTGGGCAGTTTTGCCATCAAGACCTTACACTGAATAGCCACCATAAATTTATATTTTCTCCTAGAAACAGGCATATTCAACCATGAACTCAGAATTCAAGACTTGAAGTTAAATAGCTTCCTGATGAACTAGCTGATTTTATGTAGGAAATGGATGATTTAATAAGGATTATTAATAACCAGAGGTATTCAGGCTAAACTAACATCAGGGTAGGATTGAAAGTTCCTGCTTTAAGGTGTTATTGGAGAGAGGTCAAGAAGAAAATGTTTCCTGATCACAGATGGCACGCTTGTCCAGGAGAATTATGTAGGCTTTTTCTTTTCTTTTAAAACTGCGAAACTAACAAGTACAGCTGCTGGAGGCTGGATATTAAACTAGGAGAACTATTGGTCTGATTCGGTACAGCAATTCTTATGTCCCTAAATTACCCACTTTCCATCTAATTCCACTCTAATTACCTTAGGCACCATTTTAACTGTGTGTTCATTTCTGGCTTCTGCAAATGGTGTCTTAAGCAGAGCTGACTCGTACTCGAGTTTCAGAGCAAAGTGTGACGGCACTGCCCTGCCCATTTAGCAGACTCTGTCCTCTAATAACTCATGACACTCCAGCTTGTAATTCAGAGATAAGAAAAAGCCCTTGCTCTGAATGCAGATACAGTTTTCAAAAAATGATTGAAGTAGCTATTGAAGTGATGGAATGTTTTACAGTATAATTTAAATTTCCTAAACATTTAAAACTTAACAAGACATACAATCCTCTTCCTGTCCAGATGAATTAAAAAGCTGTAAAATGTAGCATGTTTCCCAGATACACAATTCTGACAGGTCTCAAAATTAGAAGATAAATTTAAACATCTTGAGCTTTCCATTTCCTAAAAGCATTGCTCTTGTAACACAATAAAGCATCAGAATGATTATATGTTTCAAGAAATACATAAATATGTTATGTACTGAGTACTCAAAATCATATTTTATTATTACACAGGGTTCTTTATCTACTTTGCAATATACTGGAATGGTCAAAGATCGTTTATTACAATTTGCCTCATATAGGTTTGAAAACTTGTAACAGAATCTATTTAACTAAAAATGGCATAAAATACCTTCTTAACATTGGAGTTACAGAAAATTATGTACCTGTCATTGATATTTGAGCCCGTATTTAACAACTCATTTGGTGACTAAAGAAAAAGAAATGAATTTACTTAGGATGTCCTTATATAAAGACATATGTACTTAACTTCAGGTATGATTTATCTTCACTTTATATATTCCTAATCTGTCTAAACAGTCCTACTAAAGGAATTAGGATTTTTCTTAAGAATTTAGAAACATAATTTATAACTCATTTATTTCTAACTAAGTTTCATAAATTTCAATTTACTTTAAAATTATTTATAAACAGTAGTTAGTATTTGTACAAAATTGAAAACTCAGTAGAAATACTTTTCTGTCAGAAAAGGGCTGACAAGAATGAGTTTATATTGAACAATAGCTTGAATTTGCAAAAATAGATGAATTCATATGTTATAAAACACATAATAGAATTCCATATTAAAAATGGATAACCTGTAAAAGAATTGAATTGACACTTTTGAAATCAATATATGAATGAGATTATGTGAAACTTTAATTATAGAGCTTGGCCGATTTCTTTTAACATAATGCTTTCCAATTCTACCCATTTTGTCCCAAAATCCAGAATTGCATTGTTTGCTGCATTATCTTAATCCATTTATCTGTTCATGAACAATTAGGTTGTTTTCAATTCTTAATAGTTCACAATAGTGCTGCCACAAACATGAAAATTCAGATGTCACTTCAATGTACAGATTTTATTTCTCTTGTATATTTAATGATGAGTTTCAGAATTACTGTGCATTTTGATTTTTAATTTTTGAGGAAGCTCTACATCATTGCCCACAATGCCTGTACTATCTGTCTCATCAATGGTGTATAAGTTCCGTTTGCTCCACATTTTCACCACGATATGTTATTCTTTGTGGCATTGACAGTAGCTGTTCTACAGAAGTAAAATGATATCTCATTGTGGTTTTGATTTGCATTTCCCTAGTGGCTACTGATTTTGAGAATTTCTCATAAATTTGTAGGATTTGTAGGACATTTAGATTTCTTTTGAAAGGCATCTAGTCATAATTTTTTCCATTTAAACTTGAATTGTTATACTATTGAAGTTTTTTAGTATCTTGTATATTCCAGATTTCAATACTTTATCAGACAAGTAGTTTAGTAGAGATTTTTCCCATTCTGTAAATTGCCTCTTCACCTGTGATCTTTCCTTTATATGTAGAAAGAAGGGTCTTAGTTTGATATAATCCCATTTATCTAGTTTCAGTTGTTTCCTGTGCTTTTAAGTTTTTAACCACAATATTACCTATATTGTTGTCTTGAAGTATTTCCCCTGTTTTCATTTAGTAGTTTTGTAGTATTTAGTAGTTTAGTAGTTTTGAGATCTTATATATAAATCTTTAATCCATATCCATTTTAATTTTTTTTATGTAGGTTGGAAGAAAAGAAAAATGTTTAAATATTTTGCATATAAATACTCAATTTTCCCAGTGCCATTCATTGAAGTGGCAGTCCTTTTTCCAATGTAGTGTGTGTGTGTGTGTGTGTGTGTGTGTGTGTGTGTGTTCCTTTATGGAGAATTAGTAGGCTGTGAAGTCCTGGGGTTATTTCTGGAGTGAATATTCAAAGGAAAGTATATTTGACTATTAGAGTTGCATATGCACTTTAGTATTGTGGTTTGTTGCTATGGTTCATGATAGTTAAGACATGCGTCAACCTGGATGCCCATAAACATAAGAATGGATAAAAATGTGGTGTATTTAGATAGATGCTATCTGGCTATAAAGAAGAATGATATTCTATCAATTTCAGCACTGGAGTATGTCATGTTATGTGAGATAAATCATACAGAAATACAAAAGTGTATATTAGGTTATATGGATGCTAAGAATTTTAATGTGTATGTAGAATAGTGTTTATAGGGTATGAGAAGAGTGGGCTACAAAATGAAAATAGAGAAAATCTGGGTAACAAATACCACAATGGTATCATAGGAGTACTAAGTTCTCATGTATTATAGAGCTATGGATGGTTATAGCTCATTTTATATATATATATATATATATATATATATATATATATATATATATATATATATCT
This sequence comes from Dolichotis patagonum, assembly GCA_004027295.1. NCBI lineage: Eukaryota > Metazoa > Chordata > Mammalia > Rodentia > Caviidae > Dolichotis > Dolichotis patagonum. The sequence continues at coordinate 120,532 of PVJX010002530.1, read as the reverse complement.
CCATATGTTGTATTTTGCAAATAACTAAGAAGATGCTTCAGGATTCCAAACAAAAGTTGTAAGGAGAATCACTCTGGTTTTGTCAGTGCATATGTTACTAGAAATTTGAGATCATCCTGGGCTGGGTGATGATCTGCATTGGCTGAGTCCATCCCGTATCCTCTCTGAGAAATCTGTGAGGCATTCCACAGAATTAAACTTTGAGGCAGAAAATAGTTTCCAAAAGCATGTTTATGGAGGCACACACTTGGCATCCTGCAGACAAGGCTGTCTTTTAAAAGTAAGGGCAGCATGGACCCTTGAGAACTGTGGTGGACAGAGCTGGAGGTGGCATCGCCCAGGAACGGCAGTGTACGCTCAAGACGGGAGGCCAGCAGCACCCAGAGACGGTACCTGGAGCAAGCCCAGGGTGAGTTTCTCTTGTGTTTCACCTAGAACTTAGAGGCATGGCTGAGGATGTTGGACAATGGGGTTTCTTTCCAAACAATGGTGAATTTCCATCCCAAATTAAGAAGGAGAGTTTTGGAACTACATGGTCTTAGTTGAAACAAGCATGGCAGCCCAAATCCATTAGTGCGGGGGAGTCCAAACCACAATGCAAATGCATGCACGTGAGGTTTCATTGGGGCAGGCAGATCATCATGTCACCATGAAATTTCTTCTCCTAAGTGTGCACCAGAGAGATTGAAAGGTGTATAAGAGCAGGTAGGGGAGGAATTGCAGGGGTGCTGGGGATGTTCCAGGTGCCCATCTTTGAAATTCTAAGCTCCACAGGAAATCTAAGCCATTTTCTTTTTTCTAGGGTTTCCTCTAAGGACAGGCTGCCAGTTTTCCAGTCCAGCTCCGGTTTCTGGCTATTTACTTAACACATACTACATACATGCATTGAAATACATGCACTGTACCTGTTAAGTATACATTATTAATACATTTTTAAAATAAAATTAAAAGATATGGAAATGTCAATTTCCTTAATTTGGTTATTACACATCTTTGGCTGTATTGTGTCCCTTAGTATGCACAATTACAATAATAATTAACTGAAAAAGTTTGTGTTATGCTCACTTGTATATTAATTTATATGTAACATTTCAGATTCTAATGGAGATGCATTTATATGCAGTGGGAATTTAACAGCTAGGGCTTATTTTACTGATGAACTTTCTCTGCACTGCAGAAGGATTCATAAGCTCTTTAATGCGTTGTTCTCAGATTACACATTTGAACACAGATATTTTATAATACATATTGTAATGTGTTAAACTAGCTCTTTCCATTGTTGCTCCACTGCTTGTTTGTCTTATCATCTCTTCAAAGATCTTCCCTCAGATTACCAAATATAGATACCTATGCCAAACAACAACCTTAGCTATGTTCCCACCACTTTATTTTGAAAGCCTATATTGTTACTGCTTTGGGCTCCATGTTATTTTTATTTATTTGCCTCTTTTGTTACTTGTATTTTGTTTTTCCCTCCAATACAGAAAGTATAGATGCACATATACAGGCTTATGCATGCCTAGAACTTCTCCTAAAGAGTTTACAAGAATTGATTTTATTATGTGTGATGGCATGAACAGCTATTTTGAAGAAAATGAGACACTATAGTAGCCGTGGCTGATTTTCTATCATTTTGTTCTGAAGTCCAATAATGTTTTTATTCTTTGTTTTGATTGGTTTTAGTCTGTTTTCTATTATTTGATTTCAATATATGTGAAGTTACAGACAGTTATTTCAAAGAAAACAGACATTGTGGTAGCCACTGTTGATTTCTTATTGTCTTGTTTTGAAGTCCTCTGTTACTTGCATTGTTCTGTACTGAACTGCTTTGTTTTTTTTTTTAAAAACAAAAACAAAGATGCCTTTCCTAGTAACCCAGCTGAAGCTCCTGCTCTTTTTCTCCTTATGTTGTTTCTTTCCTCGAGGTTTCCTCTCTGCGTCCGCACTCGTGGAGGGTGAGTCCCCCTGAGCCGCTGTTTGCTTCAGTTCCAATGTGCCTGAAAGTGTGCCGAACTCATAACACGCAGGCAAGAAATAGGACCAGGATGCAAATATGAAAGTTAGCTCTTTGTAATTTAACAAAAAATAATAAATATTCATATATGAAAACTACCACCACATAGAAAATTAGATTTCACAGATGGTAAGTTCTCTATTTTTAGGAAAGTTTATATTTTCATAAGACCTGTGGGATTCTTTTGCATATCACTTTTTGCTGGGCAATCATATACCCTCAGAGAATTATACAATGGGCCTCATATGCTTAATAATTTTTTAACCATGACAACTTAACACTTAAGTAAAAATAACATAACAGTATAATACCTTTGCCAAAAATACTCCACTTAAAAAGTAAGATATGGAGATTTAATACAGTAGGAAATTTAATACACTAGGAAATCAGGAGTAAATTGAGAAAAACTGAGCAAAGTAAAAAAATTGAGAAAGTAATGGGACATCAGTTATTATCAGGAATAGTAATGGTGCCATCAAATAAAAATGTTCACAGTTTCCTTCTTTCTTTCCTTCCTTGTCTTACTACCACTCTCTCTTTGTTTCATTTTCTCTCTTTTTCTTTCTTTCCTTCTTTCTTTCTCTTCATTTTCCCCTCTCTTTTTTCCCCTAAAACTTGTGATCCTCCTGCCTCAGCTTCCTAAGTCTTGAAATTACATGGGTATTCACCACACTGGACTTTATTTTCTACTACTTTGACATATTTATATAAAGAGCAGACTATATATAATATTCACACAGTAAAAAACCACTCTCCATATCTAAGCTTAAGATGAGTATGAAGTCATAGTATGACCTATTTCAGGAAAATATGGACACATAGGTAAAATATTGATGCTGAATAAACAGAAAAAGATACAATTCTTTTTACTCTGATATCATTTTCTCTGCTTCATTTTGCATACAGGAAGCTCCTCAGTGAAATATGGGTATCAAATAAACTTCAGAGCAGTTTCTTACTTTTTCTAGGAGAATATTCAATGATTAGAATATTTATAAATTTGGCCAAGTTCAATTATTAATTTAATTCATTTACATGTTATAAAATCTGAGCAAGGTTTTAAAAAAGGAATCAGTTGAATACTTATTCCAATTATATACCCAAGTAAAATGATTATACTACTAATGAATTTTATAAAAGTTACCTAGTATTAATTTATGATTCCATTATCCATAACTCAGTCATGCTTCCTCTATTTTAATTTACTAGAAATATCCTACGTTGACTGATTACTTTTATGTAATTTGACCTCATGCTTTTCCACAAGCTTCCAAAATGAAGCTTTAAAAACAACTTGAATGATTCAAGTATTTTTCTTTGCATACACACACTCCCTTAGCCTGTTTGTGTTGCTGTAGCATAGAAGCACACACTGGATGGCTTATAAATAACAGAGCTTGTTTCTCCTAGTTCTAGAGGAAGCATGACTGAGCATATAGAGCATAAATCACAGGCATATAGCTTTGTGTGTATGAGAGAGAGAGAGAGAGAGAGAGAGAGAGAGAGACAGAGAGCTACAACCTGAATAATGATGACATCAAAAACAACTGAACAAATGTCATTTCCATAATTAATATAGTGCCATATTTAAGTAATACATTGCAACAGTGTAAACTTTTATAAATAAAAATTGGATTTTAAGCTTCATAAAAACTCATATCTCATCTATTTTCACAGGTGCAACACCTGTCATAAGCCTGGGCCGAAAGTATACGCTTACAAAAATGCTTATTGAAATGCTAACTGAATAGCATTCTGTGTCAATCAGGTGTAATTACTAAATAAAAATATTCACTGTTAGGAGAGAAATGCCCTTCCTGGCATGCTTTAAGTTGGGAAAGTAGCATCATAAATACTACTGTTCTAAGATGGAGTGATCACAATTCACAAGAGCTCTGCAAGATTCTGCAAGAGCTCTGAAGTGGTGACGCCTTTGACTTCAGCGTTCTACATCAGATGACAAGGAGTCAACACACACACATGATTCTGTAAAGCTGACTCACAACTTAGAACTAACTCAGGTGTTCCAAGGCCCACTGACATCTGTCATCACGACTCATGAGAACTTATTAGGAACATTTTTAATGATAGTGCATTTTTCCTTCTAGATATAATAAGGGCAAAAGAATAAATTACTAAAACAATATGGATTGTATAACAATGGAATTTTGCATGTAGAATTTTATAGTTGGTTTATGTGCAATTTAAAATATATTTAGTACAAGTATCTAAAAATAGTTCATGTTATTTCTTTCCTCACCTCTTGTTTCTTCCACTTAAACTAGAGATATAATTATGATAAACAATTCAATATATTTACTGGTTTATTAGGCTTACATCTTTTTTAATCAATAAGGTTTTTTGCCTTCTAGGCAGAAACTGAGGCACCTGAAAGGACAAGAGTTTAATAGTAACCTATAGTGATTTGCAATTACTCAGAAATTCACTAATTCTGACTTTTTTATTTAAATGTATTGTATGAATATAGCTCATAGTCAAGTTGATTATTAAAATTTTACTGTCTTCTCATTCTCAATTAATGGACTGAGATAAATGTTCAACTTCACACAGAAATACAAGCATAGTGTTTCATAGGAGAGAAATAAGACAGGAAGGAAAAAGAAAGAATGGAAGGGAAGGGAAAGAAGGGACCAAGAAGTCCTAAAGGAAATACACAACTGCTAGGATTCTGCTAGCAAATTCTTCCAAATGGCAAAACATGACTGCTAAACTTAAGCAGAAAGAGATTTAGTTTTACTAAGCTTTAGAAAAAGGAATAGAATACATTTCAGGCAAATAAACACTGTGAATTTGGCTGCGTATCACCTTCTGACTTAGGAATTAATAGCAGTTGTAACTAAAGACAGGCAGGATGTGGGATGAAATTTAGCATTAAGGTTAGCAAAACAAATTGTGATCTACTATTGCTGGACGTGTGCTGTGAAAATGGTTGTCTTATAAATTATAAGAAGACAAAAGGGTAACGACAGGGAGACTTCTGGGATGAACGCTGAGGGAAGGTGCCTTGTCTCACTAGAAACTGTTTGCCTTCGAACTGGAACCTACCAAAGAGACCTGCACGGTTTGCTGACCTGTGTTGTTTACCTAGTTACATTTACAAAAACAAGTGTAAATAATGTGTCAGGCAAAGCAAACATCATTCTTTTTGATCCGGGTCAAAAACCTTCCCAGTTTTAGCTTTGTAAATTTATAACTGGGAATCAGTTATCAATTTTAAAAGCATATGTTCTATATTTTAAAGGAATACTTCCTGAAAACACAGTTCTTAATTTGTAATTAAAAGAAGTTTATATACTTAATTTATGCCCTGAATATTTCACCAGAATAGTTGGATAGGGTCCTGAAAGCAGATAGAGATGCAGGGCTTCTCAGGGGTCCTTAGGGTTAGGTGCACGGCGCACCGCACATCTCGGTTTTTATCAGCTAAAAGGGCAGAGGGTTTCCAGACAAAGGGTTTTCATGGTGTTGAGCACACTGGTGGTGTGATGAATGAACACAGCTCACAATCTAAAAGATCACTCTTTCTTCTGTCCTCTGTGGTGTTTGGACATAAAGAGTTATATAATTAGCTGAGCAGTAAAGAGTGGTATCAGGCAAGTCTTAGTGTCCTTCAGCTCCGCAGAAAATAATTAACTGGGCTGAATACTAACACAGTTCACAGAGAAGCAGCAACGTTTCTTCTCTCCTTCAGCTCCCTTCCTTTTGTCCTTCTCTCCTTCCTCCTTCCTTCCTTCCTTTCTACCTTCTTCCTCCCTTTCTATCTCCTTCCTCCTTCCTCATATCCACTCCATTTTCTCTCTCTCTCTTTTTCCTTCCATTTTTGTTAGTTTGGCAAGTGCATCCAAAGTATTACCCAATTTCTAAGTGTAAAGATGCATTATTTTTGTTATCTGCTTTTGTTTTCTAGTAACACAAGGCAAATGCTGCCCTGGATGCAATCATGAATCTCCGAGGAGTTACAGCCCAATGATCTGCAAGAAGTTCAAATGTACTTCACATAATGGCACAGAGCACTTACCTTAATAAGGGGACAGACGTTGCATTAAATATGAATAAGAAAATACTTCCAAACTTGAAACAAATTGGTTTCTCTTTGGAGCCTTCCAAGTCCTATCTTGTTTGCTCTTATTCGTGTCTGTTTGCTCCAAACTGTGCCATAAAGGCTTGGCAGACAGCCCACTGTTTCAGGAATGAGCCAGAGAAAAACCAAGGAAAAGTCCTGGAAAAGGCCCTGGACAGCACACATAAATCCTAAAATAGCTAAACTTGAAGGGAATACTTTTACAATAGAAAAGACTTGGGAAGTCAAATGCTCTAGAAAATTATCGTAAACCTTAATTATTTTTTTCTTAATGCATTCAGCATCAATTTTTGCTTAAAATTGTTTTTATATCACTTCACAGGACAACCTCATATTTGATTAATCACTTTCATTAGACTGCAAAGGTCTATGAGAACAGATATGTCTATTTTCTTTACTCCTGTAGCCCAGAACAGTCAATGTTCCATAAAAATCACTTTGTAATGATTTGCTACCAGAATATTTAAGAATGTAAACAATTAGACTATCTCTGAGTGAAATGTTAAAGTGATTGGAATTATACAAAATATTGCCTTTCTGAAGGCAACATTAGAAGAACCCTCTTCTTTCCTCCTAAATTACTGATAGGTATGTTAACTAAGACATTTTGAACTTATTTGACATCTGTTTTAGAGGTCAAACAATGAATAAATGAAATGCTATTCCAGCAAAAGCTTTGGTTTTGGAGGGGGAGGAGGGATTTTATGTCTATTTGACACTTGTTTGGTGCAGTAACTCAGTTAATTTTTTACTTATCTATTTATTTATTTTATTTAAAGAGAAGAAAGAAAAAACAAAACAAAACAGAATAAAAGGTAGCAACAATACAGAATTCCAAGGAAAAAAGGAAAAGAACAACAACAAAAAATCCTAAGAAATTATTACTTGATGAATTACATACTGACTTCTTGGAAATAGTTGTTCAAATTATAAAGTTAAAACATGTAAAGTAGACATTCAAACAGTGACTCTGTTAACAGTTCTGTTCCACGATCTGACAAAAAACCCCAGCAATATGGTCATCTATCTTACCCACTCAAATATACATTCAATTATATCAAAAGGGTAAAATTAAACACAACAAAACAGAACAAAATGGGTCACAAGAAAGCAATGTAAGAGACATAAATTTCAAAGCTAGACAATTGCAGATATTCACTCTCTATCATATTGACTCTTGTTTTCTTCCAAATAGTTGTCCATATTGTCACATACAGGGAATTCACATAAAACAACATAGTATGGAATTGATCTGAGCAAGACGAGGAGGGCACTTCAGGTCTTCAAGACCAGACAATAGGGAAGCCAAGAATGGCTGTCATAGTGTCTCTCATTCTCCTCAAAACAGCTGTCCATACTTTCATGTGTGTTGAACTTAAACAAAACAAAACAAGCTAAAATCATTTTGAAAAAAGAATGATAATTTTGCTGGATTACACATCATGATATTTTGGAATCAGCACTGGGTGATATGCAGATGTATGAAGCATACAGAACTCCAGCCACCTACAACCAAAACAGAGCTACACCTAGACACATAATAATCAAGATCCCAGAAATTCAATATAAGAACAGAATATTAAAAGCCTTTAGAGAAAAGCAACAGATCACCTATAAAGGAAAACCCATCAAAATCACGGCAGACTTCTTGACACAGACCATCAGGTCAAGAAGAGCTTGTAGTGAAGTAACTCAAGCACTGAAGGAGAACAATCTCCAGCCCAGATTGATGTATCCTGCAAGACTCTCTCTAGAAATTAATGGAGACACAAAATGCTTCCATGATAAAGAGGAACTTGGAGAACTTGTGACCACCAATCCAACCCTACAAAAAATACAGAAGGATATTTTAGAGAGAGAGAGAAGAAGAATATGAGCATTTCAGGAACAATGGCAGAGAGGTCTCAGTGAACAGGGCAGACAGTGGAGTGGAACAGAAAAATAGACAACCAATGGCAGAAAAACAGAATAGCAGAAATAAGGCACAGAAGATTGGCTGTAAACTCAGTTAATCTTTAAAACAGTTCTTTGGAGGAAATAATACTGCTATACAGATTTTATGGATGAAGAAGCTGAGATACAAATTTTCCATGAACAATGGCAAACTGAACAGCTAACAATGCTACAATTCTTTAGAAGAAATTTTTAACTGAACAAACATTTTAAATTAGTTTTATTGCAATAGATCTATGAAAAGAACAGAAACCAACATGCATGTGTGAAAAATAGCAACCAAATCATGCTTAGTGAATTTTCCAAAGTGAGATCTAAGAAAACTAAATTGCTAATCATTAATAGTACAATGTATGTAAAATTATTTTCTTTTACTCAAATAGTCAATTGAAATTATTACTAACTGTTGAAAATATTTAATCCAAAAATATATAAATCTCTGTGTGCTGCAGGAGTAACAATACTACCTATGACACAAATGCTGTGTTTCAATAGCCCTTCCATCCTGTGACCAAACTATTCAGTTACAGGTACTATGTCTTTATTTTCCATTATATAAAGTTTCATTGTGTATAATTTCAGCATTAGATTCTTTCTTATGGAATTATCTTACTTTATTAGCATGTATTCAGAAGTATTTTGAAACTAAAATCTTTTATTAAACTGATTTAGTTAATACTTTCTGGATATCTCTTAGTTTTTCCTATTGCTTAATCATTTTGTTTTTTACTGAAGAATAAATGCTATACTTTTTTACAATGCAGGGCTTTCTTTAAGTACTGCTGTGTAACCTCTCACTCAGTTTTCTGTTTTTCTACGCTATCATCTTAATGCTGGTCTCACTTCTGTTTGCTCACTTTGCATAAGGGGGTGTATGTCTCGGAATGACAAAGCAATCCCAATCTTTCACAATTGAATTCACTACTATATCTTATTGATAAAAAACTTACATTAAGGCCCTATTAGAATTCAAATATAGGTGTTATGATTAAATTTTTTTTCTCAAATAGAAATACATCTTTCCATACACCAAGCCAAAAATTATTGCCTTTAAAGTTTAGCCAATGGATCTCTGACTTGTACCCTCAAAAAGTGCATATGAAGTTGTCTTGGTTACTTATCTCTCCTTGTTGAGACAATATACCTGATTCCCAAAGTGAAGCAAGTAAATGCTTATTTAGCTTGCAGTTTTTGGAGATTTCAGTCCATACTGAGCTGGCTTCAAGGCAGGGTGGCGTGACTGAGGGGCAGCCACTCATGGCAGCCACAAGTGACGGGCTGAAGGGCAAAGGAGGTAACTCATGCCTGGGTGGGGGCAGGGCTCACACCATCCATCCCAGCACTAGACAACAAACCAACCGCAAATGCTAGAGTCAGCCACCTCCATGACTGCAGGAAGCTTGGGGGCCACCAGACACAAACTATAACAAAAGTCCTTTCTTAATAGAAAAGACTTAATAGAAAATTTAGCTGTATTTAAAGTCACACTAATTTACTCTCGTATCCCTACAGAAACCTTTTCTGTTCTCCAGATTCATTTGTGAGAAAACAAGCTTACTCTTTTCCTCTGATATATAATTTGGAGGTCAGTATTCACGTGCTTTCTCAAAAAATCCCTAAGAAATACTGAACTGACTGTTTTCAGTGACTCATTAATTGAATTCTATTGCTTGTGGTATGCCAGGAATTTATCTATAGGTTCTATATATTCAAAGTGAACAGGACAGTTAAGGTGTCCGATCTCAGAGATCTATCAATTGAGTGATTAAAAACAGACAATAAATAAACAAATCAATAGATACTCTAAATATTGATAACTATACTGTCTATGAGTAAAAGATAAGCAAGATAATCAAATTTATTTACAAAGCGTGTGATAATTTGGAATTGACTGCTGAGTTATGGACTGGATTTGTGAACTAGAAGATTTGAAACCAAACCTTCCTCCCTCTTCTAGGCTGTAGCTTTCCAGCTTTTCTTAGAAATAGAAATGTGATAAGGACAGACTGGACTTTGCAGTTCTCCTAGATGCTAAATTCAGCTCAGGGGATGCCTCTCAGCCTCTCCTTTCCTGACAGTGAGGGATGTGACTTTGAATGACTTGCTAATTGCAGCTAAGTCTGTCACAGGGTCTTACTTTCCACATCCAAAGCAGATGGACCACAATAAAAAACTTCAAAGATAATTAATTTACACTGAAAAGTAGTATTTAATAACTTAAGAATTTAAAGTCAGTGTGTAAGGCTGTGGATGTAGCTTAAAGACATAGAAGCTGCCTGGGAAGTGAAAGGTCCTGAGTTTGATTTTTAGTACCAATAAATAAATAAATAAATCAAAGTAAATTAAAATAAAATAACAGCAGTGTACCTTGGAGTCAATCTTATGAATTTTATCTAAAAATATTCAGATTAAGAAATGCATATTAAGCATCAAAAGAATATATCATGTTAAATTTATATTGTTTTAGGTTTAAAGTTCTAAAATATTTCTATATTTCTTAATATTTTATAGGAATATCTAGTGATGTTATCACTTGTGAACAAACACATGATAAACTGTGAAACATAAAATAAAGTTTTTTTGAAAAAACTCTTAAAATATATGTAATCAGAGGGATGATGTAAAGTTTATTTAGGACATGAAAGATGTAAAATTTATAAAGAAAAGGAGGCATATTTAAGCAAAAAATATATTTACCTTACACTGGCATTTTTCTGATAAAGAGTTCAGAAAAGTTATTTCAGATTTCATACTTCATAAACAATTTGAAAGTCAAGACATAGATATAAGATAAATTATTTATAAGTTGCATTATAAATTGTATTGTGTCTATTTGGGAAATTTTCTTAAAGTCATCATCAGTGGTATTATTTACAAAAAGATGTTAAAGGTTCCATCGAGTGGCCGCAAAATGTGCAAGTTTTTGCCAAAATATTTAGAACACTGTTAAAAATATTTAATGAATCAAAACTATAACAAAGAGGAACAAGACGAAGGAAAGATAAATGTGAACAATTCTGAGGACAGTAAAGAACATCCCTTTAGCCGCTACAGCGTGGAGAGAGCTGCTTTAGACGTTTTCTCACACACAGCTACAATTACGCGTATCCTCAGTGGGACGTGTTACCCACCAGGCAGTGTTCGTGACGAGCCCGTGACACAGGCTTCACTAGGCAAAGAAACACAGAGGGAAAAATAAAGGCAAAACAACTACAGTTTTAACAGGGTTTCAAAATCTCCTGTCTTGCTCTGGTGCCAAGCTCTTGGTGATATGCCTTCATATGTTGAAAATTTAGTTAAAAAGCAAGGCGTTTAACCTGGGTGAGCTGATGCATGCCTGCTATCTCAGCACTCTAGAAGGCTGAAGCAGGAGGATCTCGAGTCCACGTCTAAACTGCACAGTTAGGTAAAATCATGTCTCAAAGTAAAAAATGAAATGGCCTGGAGACACAGGTCTCCGTGGAGGCCTGAGTTCAATTCCGAGATTCTCAGCGCTCCCCTCCACACTGGGTGAGGGTTAAAGGAAAGGTTTTTTCTCTAGTGGTGAAAAACAAAACCAAGAAATTTATACTTAAATAATTATTTAGCTGGCCATAATCCAACAGGAATTATTTCCACTTTTTTGGATTGAGTCATTAAAATGCATTTATTATACGTGCTAAAGTATTTATCATTTAAAAGTAACATCTCAGTTATATTGGTAGTGATATTCATTTAGATATGCCCGTACCAGTAACGCATTATTTAGGTTTTGTGGAATGATGAGTGCTTGTAACAAGGTAGATTTTAATTAAAGTACTTATTTTTAAGTTGTCTCTCCTTCATGATTACCACTGTTTTCTTCGTCACTAACTTTCTCTTTCGCTCCACTTCTTACACTGCTCCTGATACTGCTTCTCATGTGCTGTGGCACTAAACGAGCAGAGGGTTCTTTATCTGTAGCCATCTCTATGCTAGCGTCCCTAGACAGCAAAACCTCCTAGTTCAGTACACAAACAAACTGGTGCCCTCAATCAGAGATACATTCTTATAACACACAACAGCTAAACTTCAACCACAGGCAACCAGCTAATCAGACTGCGCCAGGTGAGGAAAAGCCTTCACCATATCACATCCACGTAAGGCAGACGTCTCTGGCTGTAACCAGTCAACTGTACTGTGTTTCCTTGCTGGCTTATGAAAGGTGACTGAGCTGGACCCAGAGGTGCACACCTGGAATCCTAGCACTCCGGGCAGCAACGGCGCTAGAATCAAAAATCCAAGCCTACTCCATGCAATTTAGTGACTTAAGGAAACCCTGTCTCAAAAATAAAAAATAAAAAAGGGATGTAACTTACTGCAAAGGTCCAATCCTCAGTTACCCCTACCAACCATCACATGAAGTCTTTTGTTCACATATCTTGCAGAGATCTCTGAACCTCTTCTGGTTCAAATTGTCGTATAATTCATGAGTTGTTCTTTGTTCAAGTAAAATGTTTTAAATTCACTTTCCTTACCTAGGGATTCCTGATGAGAAGAGAAATGAGGACACGAGAGGGGTTATGATAAGGAGATAAATTTACCTAGATAATTGTACCTGACTTAGTTGAAGGAATTTATTTTAAAATGAATGAATTAATTAACTTATTTTGCAGCAATGGAGCTTGAACGCAAGGCTGCTGCAGGACTTTTAAGTTGTGTATATTCACTGAGAGATTTCAAAAAAGATATGCATCCTATAGAATCACATTCAGTGAGATTTAGTATCCCAGAGGCAACTAAGATCTCAATAACTAATTTCAGTAGTAAATAAAACATAATTAAACTACCTTTCACATTGTGGGTACCCAAGGTGCAAACTTCCTCCAAATTTTCTTTCTGTACCTATCTTCTATGTTGAAAAAAATATTCAATCTTGGTTTTCAATTATTCTTGAATGTGATATCTCCAATATCTCTTGTCACAATCTTTCATCTAGAATATTTTATTTAGTCCTGGTCAAAAAATTGTGCCTATTACACATATGTTTTATTGAGGCACATTTCCTTTCAATTCTGCAGCACTATACTGTGTTAACCCTCAGCAATCCATCCTCCAAAGAAGCAGGCTTTTTGTTCTCCAATTTATGTCCTGAATCTGCCCTTGCTATCGTAGGTAGGGATGCTGTATGACACATGGTTTTGAATCACAAGATTTGAAAAAAGATTCTGCTACTTAAAAGCTATTAAAGTTCATGAAATTGCTCAACCTCTGAGTCTGCTTACCCTCTTCTAAGTGTGGGTAGTTATGTTGAACCTCGCGAAGGTTGAGCTAATTCGTAAGTGCTTTTTATTTTGAGAAAAGGCCTCATTTGGCCTTGAACTCCCTAACTTTTTGCTGCAGCCCTAAAATCACTGGAATTACAAGCAAACTTCATCAGACCCAGTTTATCTCATGAATTTTTAGTAAGTGTTCTCAAGACAGCAAGTTGGCAGTAATACAGTAAAAAGGGAAAGAATCTCAGCAGAAATTGACAAATAGTATTTCCTATTGGCCCTTTTGGATAATAAGAAATATGAATCTTACTTTACATGAAGTAAGATATCACTGGACAGTCGTACATACAGCCAATGCTAAGATCTGTTTTGCATGTGGGAACTATTGCTCCAACCACAAGGGAGAATCAATCATAGAAAGGCGAAGGTGGACCAGAGCAAAGATGGCCGCTACAGTAAACCAGAAAAGAAAACTTGAAGCTTTAGATTAGGCTTGTAGCTCCGAAGACAGTGAAACTTAAATGGCTTTGGTAGGTATTTTTCAGGCTGAGTTGATGGAATGTGCCAATATAGAATGAAGAAGGAATTAGGAATAGCAAATATTTGGTTTTTAACAACAGTTAAATGAAAGAGACATCCATAGAGACGTGAATAGATTTCATAAGTGTGTGTATGATTGTCACCCTAACAAATGAGACAATTTAAGAAAGTATCTCAGAAAGGAGATGTAAAGATATCTAAGAATGAAGCTCTGGAGAAATTCAGAGGTGGAGAAGAGAAAAATCTATTTATTTCTTTAATATTTATTTCTTCTATATTTTGTGCTCAAAAGTATTATAGCTTCTGGGCATACAGTGGTAGAGAAAATAAGTTAAAAAATCTGTCCTTCTGGAGCTGATATCTTAAAGAAAAAGAGTGGTGACAAACAAGGCCACCAGTTAAATCATACGTGCTACAGGGACAGAAAGAAGCAGCAGAGGGAAAGGACCAGAATGCGCAGAGCTGCAGCCGTCTGTAACTCATTCTACTCACTTGTTTGCTTCATGCAGCAATGAAAAACTGTCACAATGTATGGCTAAACAATTAAATATACATTTTCAAAAAAAGAGAGAACATTTTGCTATTTAACCAAACCTGTGACATTGTAACACCAGAAAAGTGTCATAATAATACTCTCTGAATGTTATTTAATATCCAGGCTATTGCACAAGATATGTAATGAACATAAAAAATTTTAAGCAATCTGAATTTTCTTAAAAATAATCTTAGGTTAGTTATTTTTAAAGGTCAAATTGACAGAATTTATTGATAAACTAACTGTAGGAAAATATTAAAAATGAAGGCAGCAAAGTTTTTCCTGAGGTTTTTTTTTGCATAAAGAAATGAAAGAATGGAATTGTGTCTATCTAAGATGGGGAAGCCTGTAAAGAGACTATTAAATTATAGATACATAAAGTTCAAAATAATTATTAAATATTTGAATAGTGATGTGCATATGGCCCAGTGTTTCAAGGAGATCTGAGCTGTATGACTTTGGAAGTCATCAGTATTTGTACGGTAGTTAAAGCAGAAAAACTGAATTTTATTTCCTATGGAAAACATGTGCAGAGAAAAGAGAAGACATCCAGAAAATGAGCTTAAACATTGTAATACTTAGACATGAAAGGAAGGGAAGAAATAGCAAAGGATACATAAATGGCAAGTCTCAAAATGTGAGGGAAAATCCAGAGATTCCTGGCTTTATGTGACTCAGCTAAGGCCACCTTAAGGAGGGTGGAGTATGCAGGGAATCGAGTTCTGATGACAGCTTCACTCAGGGCAGTGACTGAAAAGTGATCGCATTGTTTGTTAAGGTGGATCTAACTGTTGCCCAATAGGACGGTAGTTGCTATGATTTTTTTTTTAAAATGCAGAATGCAGTTAATTAAGAATTCAATGGACAGAAGAACAGAAGCCTGTCTTGGCCAGCAGACACATAGGATTCTAGACTCTGACACAAGAGGAGAGTCTTACATACTGAGCTAGACCCAGGTCCACACATGGGCTCTGTTAAAGACAATTAACACATCAGAACGAAACAGAGCAGGCCTCCCTGCTGGCACTAGAATTTGTAGCTAAAATATTATATATATTTTTCTCTTTAATTTTTTTGCTACACATCTTTAATGTTCTGATGACTTTCGGTTCTTATTTTTTTGTGTCTGTGACGTCCTTGTTCTTCTTTGGATTTTCTGCACATTTCTTGGCACCTCAAACAGAGACATTAGTCTCTGTTAGAATTCATGCTCCAAAGTGTTTCCTTTCAGTTGAATTCCAGTCTTTCTGGATTTTATGCTCATTATCTGAGATTTTGGTTGCCTCTCTCTCTCTCTGTCTCTCTCTGAGACAGGGTCTCACCGTGGAGTTCAGACAGGCCTTGAACTCGAGCTCACTATGTAGTTGAGCCTTCAGACTCCTGACGATCCTCCTGCCTTAGCCCCAAACACTGGATTACAGGCCTGTGCCACCACACTAGGTCTGATTACTTCTTTCTCTTTTTGATTCTTCATAGCAGTTTTTATGCTTTACTCCTTTACATCTTTGAGATTATGAGAGGACAAAAGCAGACAATGGATAGAATTATTTCATTTAGTGACTTTCTGTCAAAGACAAAAAAAAATTGAGGAAATGGGTATAGGACAATGGGAGTTCACATTTTAAGAGTTAAAATTTATTGTAAACCCGTAGATATGACTCAGTAGAGATAAAGCAATGATAAAGGGAAAAGAAAATGAATTATTACAAATTAGTGCTTACATAGTCAGTAGTGGATGGAGGTTAAAGAATTCAACCTGCAGGCAGAGAAGGACGGAAGGGACCGTGGTAAGAACACTGACTGCCACGTCAGTGTTGTGGACAGTGTGGTACCCTGTGGTCCTTCCCAGGCTGCTGTCCACATCAAAGAATTAAACAGGACAACCTAAAAGTGAAACATTTATTGAAGGTAAAAGATGAAAAAGTGAAAAAGAAAGGCCAAAAATAGTGCTCTGAGAGAAGAGAAGAATATGCCCTGCATGCAGAGTGGGCCAGTACAAGAATGAAAGGGCAGAGGCAATGAAATGAGGCGGGACTCAAACTAATGATGGTTCTCCTGCCTCAGCCTCCAATTTTGGTACTACAGGCTTGTACCACCACATCCGACCGGCCGCTGTCTTTTGTATCTTCTTTTGACGTCAGATCCAGGCCGCCCACACAGGTTTACAGCTGCTCTGGGCACCATCCCCACTGTGATTTGACAGAGCTCAGTGACTGGTGAGTTACTCCTGAGTGTCCAACTGGTTTCCCACCCTAGTCTCCTCCTTTATCGGGATCTTGAGAGCTGGGCTGATTCTGTGAACTAATTAGTTCCGAATTTTGCTTGTTTTCTCTCATTCTTTGTGACAAGGAAGTTTAAAAAGTCAAAATGTGACTGAAGAATTGTTCAGCTGTGATAAAAGGTGAGGCATTGATACTCTTTGGAAAAGACGAAGTTTTGAATAGATTATTAGGAGAAATACTGAAATAATTTAAAATGTGCATTTGATTCATAGTAGAGAGAAGAAAACAGGCTCTATGTTAAAATTTTCCAGTGGAGGAATAGGACTTAGCAGAATTTAAGCAATCAACGGCATTCAGAAAGGTGAGTGACTTAGTATCTTAAAAGCTACTTTGAGAAAGTTTATTCTGAGAAGGGATGGAGAAGTAATATGGGAAATAGTGATGAGCACCCAGATGAATGTGTTGTCTATCTGTGGCGCATGAAATAAACACAGCCAGAACCTGTGAAGGTAGGAGGTGCAATGGAAAATTCTGCTTGAGCCAGACATCAGTTAGAGCCGAATGGCAAGGAAGGGTCAGAAGTTAAACTGCCATGGATTGCGGTGCTAGAACTCTGAAACTGTCCCCCTCCCAAAGTTGAAGACCTTTGGGAGTTTCGAAAATGTGGAAATTTGATTAGTGTAGCTTTTAGTTCAGGCTAATAAAGAACACAAATATGTTTTCAAAATTTTTTTTTAAGTTTTCCTGTTGCCAGATGTTTTATTACGCAGTTTGAATGTTCAACATGTCTTTGTGCTCATCTGTATGTAGGCAGGTTAAAAGATCCTCCTCCTCCTCTGATTCTCAAAGATCTATGAGACAGCAGGTGAACACAAGCAATGATCTAAATTACCAAATACGAAAGTCATGCTTTCATTTTTTGCTTTGCCAATGTTCTACCTTTCTTTTTGAAAAATGTAACCCCATTACCTTTATTGTTTTTTCCTAATTTTATGGTTCCTACGCTGATTTTCAGACCCATACCTCACTAAAAGGCACTGAGTTTTGCTGAGTCAGAAAACTGAATATCACCCACTAATTTTCCTTTCTTCTCTCAGTTTCCATATCCACCCAGGGAATCACAACATCTGCAGGTTACACTCACCAGACCTTTACACCCAGCCTCTGCCTTGCCTGTTTTCCCCAACATTTCCCTCTGCTGAAAGTGCAACGTGTTTCCCAGATTTTACTCTTTCACCTTTTCTTTTCAGTCATTTCCTCTATGGAGGGAGTGGTCTTTCTAAAATTAAAACTTGATAAAATTCTGCCTTGACATTAATTTTAAAAACATTTCCATATGATATCCTTGATATGTGATCCCAAACTAGTATGATTTGTAAACTTATAACCTGGTTTCTTTCTCCCACACTAGGTACATTCATGAGTTGCCACATCTGCTTTATTACTTTTTCTTTCTCTGTGTGTCATCTCTATATCTTCATATAAACAATTTCACATTCTGAAAGGAATTCTTTCTACTCTCCCTGAGAATGGTTTTATAAATTTACAGGACTGGAATGCTTTTCCCCAATGTTTGTTTCCCAGGGTCCACCATGGCAGAGTACTCATTATAACGGTGAATCCTTCATTGTTTTCTCTGTTCAAGCAGTAAGTGATTAGTTTCGTAGCGGTAGATCTGGACTTTTTCAGCGTTGTGTCTACGTTGACTGCACAGCATTTGCTCAGTGTTTGGCCTATCATTATTATTCTATAAACATTGCTTGAATTAATAAAATTATAAAAGATTACATAAGTGTGAAGTAAATTTTAATATAAAAAGTTAATTTTAAGAATTTTCATTTATGTTCATAATGTTGGATAAAACAAAAGAGAACTAGAACCAGATGCCCAAATAATGCTATAATTACATCTCCATGATAATAATTACATAGTTCATTTTAATGTGCTATAATAATGGTTGAAATGGATGAAATATTGTGGTAATTGTTTTAATTACCAACTTGGGTCTTTTGTGACAGTATTGATTGATTATGCAAAACTCAGTTTTTAAATTAGGGAGAGCAAAAATAGCATGGCTAGAACTCTAATTTTGGACAAACAACTACAAATAATGACGTCTTGCCTCTGGGAGGATACGTTAAATGGAATAAAAAACTCTATATTTAAAACTATGATTTAACACTTTTTCCTTAGGTAGTGATTACTGTTTTTTAATTTCTCATTTAAATTTTGTTGGTGGAATGAAAAATAAAACTTAAATTCTCCATATTTTCAATCCTAGTTTTTATTTTTGAGTTAAAAGATTACAGAACAAATGGCTGGGGATTTAGCTCAGTGGCATAAGTGCCTGCCTGGTAGAGTGGTAGAGGAGCCCTCTGGTGGGCAGGAAGCCAGCCCCCACCATCACCTGCTGCCCTGGAGACTGTGCTCTGGACCTGCCCTGCCCCTTCCCTGGCGGGAGGCCCTCTGCACAGACAGAACCATCTGAGGCTCACATGTGGGTTTTGTGACAAAAAGGGGACATGTTGGGCTTTTCTTCCTTACACTATATTCTGGCTGCACACATGTCTTTAACCCAGGAGCCCAGGGGTAGACAAAGGAGGACTGAGGTAATCATTTTGTACCTTTTTTTTGTTTTTGTTTTATTTTGTTTTTCTTTAATGGTGACTTACTTTCTTTTATCTCCCTTCATCCTTCCCAGTCCTCTGCCCTGATCAATGTAACTCTTATTTTGGGTACGTGAGCAGATGGAGTGCTCCAGAGGTGGGAGGGGAGGGGAAAGGAGAAATCCAAAACAAAGTGTTCTTGCTCTGACAGAAAAAAAAAAAAAGGTCATGCGTTCAATCCCCGAGGTCATGAGTTCAATCCCCGGCACACACACAAAAAATTACAGAACAAAATAAAAGATGTTTCACTGGTGTCATCGTTTTTGTCTGGATGTCTCTGCCAAGCCTCCTGCCATGCCGGAGGCTTTTCAGTGGCTGAATCAAGGGTTTGTGGCTGATTCACGGCTGAGTCCTGGTTTATGGGTGTGAGCGCTACACGCACCCAAGCGTGGGGAGCCTGCGGGAGCCTGCATATGGCATAAGGGACAGAAAGACCCTGGGTGTCTCCTTCCTCTCTTACTGCCGCCCACATCTGATGCTGCCACGAACCGCTGCCCTGCTACCACCGCCTTGCCTGAGAGCCAGCAAGCATGGACTGAAACTCCGCGAACTGTGAAATAGTAACCCTCACCCCTTAACCTTGGGTCAGGTGTTTAATCTCGGCATCTAGAAAAGTAACTAAGATAGCTGGGTTCTTCACGTTAATTATAAATTACCAACTTTCAGTAATTTTTGCAAGTTCAGTACAAAATCCTGCAAATGGAAATACGTGATACTGAAATTATGTTTACCTAATTTGATACCACACAAGATTCATTTTTTTTTGCAATCTCTGATGATAAAGGTCATTTTTCAAATAAAGCAAATTTCCCAAAACTTTATTTGTGAAATAAAGTTTCATAAAACTATAGTTGAAGTTCTAACTGAAGCATAGTATTTTAATACATTTAAACAATTATAATTACTTAAAATAATAATTATTTGCTCTAAAGTACAATGAGATATTCACTTAAAAGTAATGATCACAGGGACTGGGTATTTAGCTCAGTGGTATAAGTGCCTGCCTTGCAAGCGCATGGTCCTGAGTTCAATCCCTGGTACCAGTTTAAAAATAACAAAAAAAAGGAATGATCACAAGGAGAAATTTTATTTTATTTGTATGTAATTCATAGTGAACTTTTAATGCTTAGCACTTCATTGATATAAATTTCTTTAAGGAAAGCCAATTACTTGGTATATTCTTATCAAATTTGAATCATGTTAAGTATTTCAACTTTAATAAAAGAATGATAGAAATGACAGATATTTGTTAATTTATATATGCTCATAAGAAATAGAGTTTAAGATTTCTGCCGTTATCAAATGCATACTTAAAATTTTTATGACATTTACATATGACATAAAACTTAGAAAACATTTCATATTCCTCAGTAATTTCTGATATATTTTATTTGAAATACTCTAGTAGTATTTATGAATAAATGATATAGTCCAATATGTGATTATACTTTCTTTAGGAAAACCATTCTAGTTTAATAATATCAATTAAATTTTCTTTTACAAATATTTTAAGTAAGTATTTAACCATAAAAGCTTGTCTAAATTTGAGATATTTTATTTCTTTTATGACCCAAGAGGACTGACTTCAGTTAAACTTTAACTGCTCTGAGTATACTTCTAAAATGTTATTCATATCCACAAAACAGAAACTCATA
The DNA here is from genome assembly GCA_004027295.1 of Dolichotis patagonum. Lineage (NCBI taxonomy): Eukaryota > Metazoa > Chordata > Mammalia > Rodentia > Caviidae > Dolichotis > Dolichotis patagonum. Next base: position 99,611 of record PVJX010002530.1, on the reverse strand, counting down.
CAACAGAATACATCAAGCATGTAAAATATAATTAAAAAAACACTATTCTTGATTATCTCGTGATACATTTGTGATTATTTAATCCTTTTGATTTTATATGTAATGTTAATTTAAACACTATGAATTTGAAAGGTCATTGTGCCCTATACATTTAAAAAGTAAATATTGCATGCATATTTCTCGACATACTATAAAATGGTATTACTTTATTTTAAAAGATGTTTATAATGTTATCGGATATTTAGGTGATCAAAGATTAAAAAAATTATGAGCTTACACGATTCTATATTGCAAAATTCTTTAACCTTGATTTTATGTAACTTTTTGGGACTGGCTTGAGTAAATAATATTAAGACAATATAAGTAAAAATATTTATTTCAGGCATAATACAATAAACTCAATTTTAGTCATAAAAATTTATGAGCGCTTTTCTACTTTTATGTCAAGAAATGGCACTACTTCCAAATTTGAGTGCTCATGAGTCTCTTGTGTGGCATACTAAAAACAACCTAGATCCTAACAAATCAATTATACAGCAAAACTGATTAGATCCATTGTTCACATGTAGCATACGTGTGTCCGAGGTGTATTAACACAGATGTTTGTTAAGTTACGTATTCATTCATATTACTATGTCTTTTTTAAATCCAGGAGTAGCATAACACACTGGCATGTAATATTACTTAAAAAGTACATACTATAACAATCCAGGTAAATTATGAGTGGTGGTATGATTTCATGACAGTTGAATTTACAGTAATAAAGATTGATGGTGTTTGTCAAGTATAGCATTAGTTAAGTATTTTTCACTATTAAATGGAAGAGTTTATCACATTGATTTTATTTTATCATAATTTCTTGGACAATGCCCCATTTTTAGTATTTTACAGAAATCACTACTTGTACATATTCTTAAGTGGTTGTTTATATTAATAAGTATTAAAAATAATTTTTCATTAAAAATTATGAAAGTATGATTACTATGTAATAGACACTTTATTAGGTAACCTAAGCACATTTTTCATACCAGTTGCAAAGATTGAGATTTATTTCAAAGACAAAAAAGTAAGTTTCAAATAATTTTGTTTATGGATTCTTAAAAATAGATAACAGACAATAAAAAATAGTTATTTGTTTCTACAGTAATACTCAGTGTGTGCTAAACCCTATTTCGTTTAAGTTACGGCTTTCTTCCAGAAGATTATAATGTAGAGAAAATGTCTGTTAAAGTTATCTATTATTGTTAATACTGAAAATATTATGCTCTGCCTAGTACATAGATTTCTTTCATCTGTATGCTGACAAGTGTACTTTAATGAATTTATGGAACACTTCGTATAGTTTTATAACTTTTTTATGCTTTTCCCCTATTTTGTTATCGAGGTTGCAATCTTGGTGGCAGCCTGCCTTGAGGTTAGTTTAGGACACTGCATCATTTAGATTGTATACTAACGGCATTACAAACACCGTAGGAAATAGAAAAATTAGGAAAAAGTATATTACTAGTCAGATTGTCACTGGGAAAGGGATGCAAATATGTTTATCAGCTTTGCTTTGGTGTCTATCAGTAAATAGTTCAATGGTTAAACCTCATGTCCTTTTCAATATGTGGGGGCAGCTATTTTTCTTTGTTTTAAAATATTTTGTTCTTTAGTGTATCATTGAATGAAGAACTTCCGTGGTCCTTTCATCTCAAGGGACACCTGCGGACAGAATATCAGGTAAGACCGGAAAAACATTTGAAGGACGACTCCCTGGTTCCAGACCAACACACTAAATCCCGACTGAAACATGCCATTGAATAGATTATTCCTTTTTCCATTTTTGAGTTATAAGTTAAACTTAAGGAATTTTAATGACAGTGGTGAGTAAAAAGAAATTGTAATATCCAATTGATTATTTAAAATGAATAGATTTTTAATTTTTTCGATCAGTGATGAAAACAACAGAAATATTAAAATTTAAGCAATAGATCATAACAACCTGAGAACTACAACAACGTTCTTTAAAACTGAGAGAGACAAATTGTAAATGAAGCTAAATATGAAGCACTGTACAGCCCTTCTGTTTAGTAAGAGGAAGAACAAAACGAAATGATTCTGCACAAGCAGGGAAAGTACGAAAATTTCTTCTAGCTAAATTTTAATTGAATACCAAAGGAAACAAATCTGAAATAAAAAAGAAAGCATATATACTCATATTTTCATGAATATGAAATCCACCCATATGAAAATATGCCTATTAGAGGGGTACAAGTGTGTGTCTGTGGAATGCAAAAATGCAGAATAAAAGAAATATGGTAAAATAATTACGATTTTAAACACAAGGAAAATTGTGCATGAACAGACAATGACTGAATTATTTACATGCACACACACACACACATATCCACACAATTTAATTAACAAAATGTCTACAAAATCCTCTATGTGCATATCAAAATTCTACCTTTGTATTTTGTTTTTAACTTCAAACTTTTAGTTCACATATTTGAATAAAGAAGTATTCACCTGATAATTTAGGCTTACTACTTCTGCAGCAAGATGGAAAGGGTATATGAATTATCATTGTTTTACATTATTTAATGTTGTAGAATTACAGCTTTGCCAAAGTAAAAAGATAAATGAATGTTAAACACAGTAGAGATTAAAAAAGAAAAGTCTTGAGATATGAAAGTCACAAGTTGACATTTTGATCTAGCAGAAAGAATTGTGTCAGATGCCCATTTCAAACCATGTCTAGCCATGTGATTTAAAACAATTCAGCTGACACCATGTGTTCATGTAAGGAGCACAATGTTTTCTGAGCAAATTAATTCTGCATACTAAATGGTTAATATATGTGACGCTCCCTAGTCAAATACTAGAAATTTGATAAATTTACACTGTTTCTTCCCCTCCTTTTTTCCCATACGCTACTTTCTGTCTTTCAATCTTTCCATATCCCTTTTCGTACAGAGCAGGTTAACAGCTCGGAGTCTTGGTACCCTGGATCTTGGACCCTGACTACTGACTTTTAAGAACAGAGGTGAAGGATAAAGCAGGTATTTCCTGATTTTGAGTCATTTTTATTTTAAAGAAAAAGACAGAAAAGCATCATCATTTAAACCTTTCCATTCTGGTTTTATTTGATAATAATGAGTTTTACATACACTACATATACTGAAGCTATGAGGCAGTTATTATGTACTTTTTAAAAAGTTCAATTTTAAATAATTTCATGTATTATAATACTTTTATTTCATTTTAAAATTCATCTTTTGCTTGTATTCAGAACTCAACTGCTTAAGGATATCAGAAACAAAAACATATATGCTTCACATAAAATTTTTCCATAGTTTTGCCATTTTTCAACTGTATAATATTTTCAAATGTGGTAATTTCTCTTAATGAAAACTATTTAACGTATCATGTACAGAATAAAAGCATACCAGTACTAGAATGTGTGCTCCTTCCATACACATGTTTCATATATGGTCTACTCATAGACTTTAAGGGACTATTACCAGAGAACTGTACTTTAGTATTAGTTTTTCCATATTTTTCTATACCCTTTTGTCTGCTGTCATCAGTTTGAAATGATATCCTTTATTAAGGTAGTGAGAGCTCCCCAAATGCTAATTGCTTGATTTTACTTTCATTCTCAGCTGCTCTATGGTCTTTCACTCTCTCTCTCTCTCTCCCCACATATAGATACAAATACACACACACACACACACACACACACACAGTTTTTAAATAAGTAGAGGATGAAGATAAATTCTGTTTCCTCAGTATCTTACTATTTTTCCTTTATCGATATCTGATTATATATTTATATCTATAGTAGGTTTGCAGTGGGAAAACTTTATACAGTGTATCTGTATTTTGTAGACAGTGATAACTGAGGTAATAAGATTTGCTGATTCTTAGCCATACTGAAATGTTGGCTGAAGTCATACTGTGTTTACTGACTCATGTTACTTCTTGATTTCATTTATTTACATCAAATCTCCCCTAGTCCATAACAGTTTCCACTATAAAAACAGTCTATGAAAAAGAGGAAGTTTATTTTGATAGTTAAAAGTCAAAATTATTCCTACTTTAACATTTCCTGTTCCTAACATATAAATGATTTCTAATGTCCTGAAGGTAGGAAAACAAAGAAAATAAGAACGATTGAGAACAATCAATGTATATTTCTGATACAATTTTGTGGAACACAAACTCAAAACCCTGTCTTCACTTGCACTGTTTATCATAAATCCAAGTGACTCATAGAATATGAATTCTAAATTGAGGAGAAAAGAAAGTTAAGGCATACTTGTTCTGCAATTATAAATATATTAATTTTATGACTGTTTATCATAAATCCAAGTGACTCATAGAATATGAATTCTAAATTGAGGAGAAAAGAAAGTTAAGGCATACTTGTTCTGCAATTATAAATATATTAATTTTATTTTGACATATTACTTTTCTAATAAACATTATATAATACTTTCCCGAGTGTTCAATAAGGAATAGAAGATACTACAAGTTTTGTGGTCTCAGAGTCAATATTTTGTCACTGCCTCTTTCAGCACAAATAAGTTAGCTCTCCCCATACTGTTTCGTATCTTGCTGTTAATTTGAGATTTCTCTGTTCTACTGTACAGTTACTTGCTTCATACCTGAGTCCTCTTAGGATACTATTAGCTCTTAGGTTTCACTTATCTTTAAGAAAAAAGAGGAGGTGAGCATGGCTTGGACACCTATAGTGTTAGCTACTGTATCAAATCACAGCAGGCTGAAACCTTTATTTCCTAGATTCTCTTCCAATTTATTGCTTATTATCTTTTCTCAGCTGGTGGGAACAGTGAGGGGAATACTTAAGCTCACAAATTCAAGATTATCCTGAGCAGGATAGTGAACTCTCATCTCAAAAGATACATATATACATACATGCATACATACTAAAGTTTAAGGCATCTTCCACACCAGTAGGTTCCAATACAATTTTTAAAAGAATAAAGTGTTAGTTACTCTTCTTCTATGCTGGGAAAAAACACCTGACCTGCAAAATTAAGCAAGGAAAGTTTTATTTAGCCCATGTGTGTGGAGGTTTCAGTCCATAATCAATTGACTCCAAGGCAGGGAGGCATAGCACAGAGGCAATACTTGAAGAATGCAGAAGACAGCAAAAGCAGCAAAAATAAAATGGATGGCAAGCCACTCTTCCTCCTTTATATTGTGAACAGGCTACCCAGCCCGCAGGGCAGGTGTAGCACTCACAATAGCTCCCTGCCCTCCCCTTGAACAGGATGAGGAAGTTTACAAATTAAGGACCCTGGCTCCCTGCTGATCGCTTCAACTTCTAAATTTCTCAAGTTGACACAACCATTACAACAAATTATCAACCATTACAATAAACATCAGAAGAAATATAGCCTGATTCCTATTTTTAATTTTTAAAATACATGGATGACTACTTCATTTGTTTTTTGTTTATGCCTCCTGATTCTTCTTCCTTGTGTTCTGCTCATCTAAACTACTGACATCCTATGTGCTAAACAAATGGCTTACATTTTATTTTTAGTTGGCATTTTCTAGAAAATACATAAATAAGTAAAAAGAGGTATACAGTTATGATGCCGAAACAAAGCCAAGCCAACAACGTGAATCACTGCAACTGCCATCTGCAATACACAACTTTTGAAATATTTTTCATAAGAAAGCAAAAACAATTTTTCATAAGAAAGCAAAAAGCCCTTACCCATTCCTTTTCCTTTCTTCTAACTTGACTTCCGTTGCACTCCAGAATAAGCATCTTTGAAAGACTTGACACAACGTATAATTTCTGATTCTTCTCCTCTCATTCTCTTTTGAATTTTAACAAGTCTTTCTGACCAATACTCACACCTTCAAACTCTCAATTATATGTGGTTTCATGTACCTTTTGCTATCCCCACTGTTTGATGTGAATGTTCACTCCTTGAAATAGCTTCTTTTTTGCCTTGAGGGCTTTATTAGCCCCCCTTTTATTTATTCTAACAAAATACCATAAGATAGCTAACCTTAGCTAAGTAAAAAATGGATTGTTTAGCTAGTGGCTTTGGAGGGTCAAGGGCCTCGAGGTAACAGTAGGTTGGCTCTGGTAAGGATCTAATGGTAAATGCAGAAATATGTCCAATAGTTTGATCACATGATACAGACAGCCAGAAAGTAATTCAGATCAAGGCGCTTTCTTGTAAATACTTGCTCTCATGAGAACTACATTATGTCTTCCGAATGTTGTGACCAAAGGACATTTCACTAGTTCCCAGTTCTCTCCCATTGCCGTAAACACCTGAGCCTCTGGAGACCATTGATATCCAACGCAGCCAAGGGTTACCTTGACTGCCTAGGTCCCCTTCAAGCTATTGTGCTACTCTAATTTCTTTGGTGGTTCATTTTCTTTCTTCTACCCTCTACTTTTTGAGTATTCGCATATGAGCTCTATCTACAACTTACACAAATGATGCAATCCTGAATCATGGCTTTAAATATCATCATCATCTTCTTCTTCTTCTAATTAGATACCAAATTTATATCAAGTCCTTACTTTCTAAAGTACAGATTTCTATTAGAATAATTATTTTAATGTCTCATGTAACATGTCTGCAGTATTGTTGCTTAAAATATGTAAAATAACTCTTTTAGTTAAGCCCTCTCAATCAGACCCTCCCATAGCTGTCCTAATAAAAAGAGCTCTACTGTTCCTACAGTGGCTCAGGTCAAAAACTTGGAAATATCTTGATCTTTATTTAGTTTTTCATATTCCATATCCAGTCCATCGGCAACTCTTGCTAGATCTTCCCTTAAAATATATTCTAATTCTGACCATTTCTTTCCACTTATACCTACTCCACATGTATAATATATATGCTATAGTCTCCCACTTTTGAAATCTTACTGTACCATTCTTACTTATATGATAATGTGACATGATACAGTGTCTACTTGATGAGAAGATGTGAGATAAATGACATCAACACTGTAACATAAGATTATGCTACTATATAAGAGTTACTTGAGTACCAGAATTGGGATATTGCAAAGACAGACGTAAAATATTTAAAGTTACAGTTAGTTATTGTAATTTGTTAATTTGTAAGCTAATATTCTGTATCTGACAGGTCTTTTGAAGTATTACATTTATGCACATATTCCTGAAATTATTACTTGGATTTCTAAAAAAATTGAGTAATTCTAAGATTAGGCTGAAGAGATGCACAAGTGGGCTGAATATTATAATTCTTTCAAATGCATAAGACATTTGGGGAAACAGAAAACAAATCAAATTATTTCCAGGAAAATGGATTCAATAAAAGTGATTTTCCCTGTTTTAATGTTCCTTCTTCTACTAAGAAAGTATTGATTTTCCCCTGCTGCCCTGTGATAGAGTATTCCAAAATGCATGTTCAGAAATATTTTATTTTATTGCTCTCTCATAGATTGGGCCCATTGGCGGATATCTGACTTTTTTCAGCTCATGCTGCTGTCTTGATGGTAAAATACTACTGCACTCTAAAATTATTTTGCAAGTAATTTTATGCATACTTTAGGTTGTACCATAATATAATTCTTTCATTTCAAGTAAGTTATACTAATGCATCAGATTTTTTAAAACCATATTTTTATTCTATCTGTTAAAGTAAGTTACAGGAATGCTGCAGTTAGCAGTCATTGTTTTATTCATTTCTGAGTAATTTCTCACCTAATTCCTAAGGGGTAAAGAGATTGGAGGTGATGGAACATTGATGTTGTCATGATAGCAATAAAATAAATCTGAGAAGATTTAAGCCTTGATCCTTCTGCAAAGTCATCAAAATGTTCCAGTTGAGTTAATTATGATAATGTACCACAAATAATTATAGAATCACAGGGTAAGGTATTTTTCTTCACTCTGAAAACCACATGAACTATTATCTGTCAGAAAATCTAACTATAAGTCTGATGCTAATTGGACTAGATGGCCAGATGACAGTCATTCGCAATCTTAAGCTTGTCCCTGGCTCTCACAGTGTCTAATTTTAGTCTGCTCTTTGCTCTCAACTATGAAACATTAACCAGGCAGGTATCAGCATGATAACATGCTAAAATTACTAGTTTGCAACCAAATGCACTTTCTAAGCACACTTAATGACTGCTCTTAATAATTCATGCTGAAGGCAGTCTAGTGACTACATAATACAAGGAAATGAATGTTAATAGTTTTAAGTCACAGTTAATCTTTGTTCTGTCACTTATTATCTGCAGTTCACTTTTCTTCTGTGGACCACAACTTTCCCATCTGAAAAATGCTACATAGTATTATAATTTCAGCATGTTTTTCTTTCTAATAATGAAATCCATATAATTTATACCTTGTCATAGTGATGATATCATTTAGTTAAAGGTATCTTTAACTGATATGCCACTGTGCGTTAAAAGATTTCAGCTGTTAAAGAAATTTGTTAACCAGAATGGTGGTAAATGCCTGTAATCCCAGCACTAAGGAGGCTGAGGCAGGACAGTTGCTACAAGTTAGAGGCCAGCCTGGAGTGCATAGTGAATTCGAGGCCAGCCTGAACGACAAAGTGAGAATCTATTGCAAAAGAGAGAGACAGAGAAAAAAATAGAAACCAAATTCAAGTGTGACCTGAAAGTTAACTTTTAGATGAAGGAATTTGTGTCAATGCTATTTAATGAATACAGATACAGAGTGAACACGTGCACAGTGACTGAGAGTGCAGGAGAGTCTTCACTCAGCATTTCCACTCTCCCCTAGTTTCCCCACTGCTTTTTGTAAACGGAGAAGATATTTCAGGAGAAATTTTTTAAAATGTCAAGGAAATATATTGATTAGAAAATATGCGGAGCCAAAATAATACTGTTTTAATCACCTGTTTCTTGTGACTCATATAAGTAAACAAAGAAGTGTATAATCTTAATTATTTAACATATAAGTATCAAAATTCATTATTATTGTCTTCCTGTCACTAGAGAGAATTATTGGTACCTATCAGAAGTCCCATTCCTTTATAAGTGTGCATGTGGATTTCAAATCAGAAACAATCTTAAGGCTTTAGAAATCTGTGAAATTTGTTGTTCCTCATTATTACAATGCCAGCTGAGTACACAGACACATGTTTATACATGAATTGTCCCAATTATTTAAAAAGGTGTTGCACACTGATATAATATAGTTTAGCACTAAATTTAATCCTATCTACTTCCCATTACAAAGGTGATGAATTGCTATTTATTTTTTTCAGATCAGGTAGCTATAACAATGAAAAGTTTAATATGTTTTTCTTTACACTGAATAAATTGTTCCTTCTCTGACAAACTTCCTTAAAGTGCAGGTAATAGTTAATAACTGAGAAAATGCTGCACTATGAGAAAAAGGTGCAGATATATTGTGATTGAGTTATAAATTATTTTAAGTATATTTTTGGTTTCATGACACCAAAGTATGAAAAAGTAAAAGTGGTATCTCTTAGCATATATATCTGACAAAAAGTTAGAAAATCTTATGCAGTATAGAAGTGTTCTAAAAAATGAATTATCACTAACAGTGCAGAAGACATATCATTTCCTCAATTTTGAGGGTCACTTTTATTTGACAGTTTAAATTATTCATTAATTAGTACTGATCTGGGATAGTAAATATTCATGAATTTTGGGGGAAAATCATGTTTAATCCTAGCTGAAAATAAATTTAAGTGTTTTATACCTGGTAGAGGAGAAATTGAATTAATACAGAGAACAAGTGTACCTTCCTGCCAATGAAAAAGTGAATTTCAATATGTCAGTGGGTAAGTGTATTTATATTCTCATTTCTAGACAAGACTAGAGAGCAGAGAATTTTATGTGGCGTTTCTAAGTTTACGTATGCAGAGGCTCTGCAGAAAGGGGACACTAGGCAGGTCACAGTGCTCCTCACACAGGACTGCAAGATGACAATGGCAGTGTGCACGGTTCCCACTGCACACAAAAGAAGCGCTAAGAATGACAGCAGGGCCCACAGGGGCTTTTCCATAGGTGTGCTCAGACATCTAAGGGAACTGCACTCACAGGCTGCTCTATTTTATATAGTGTTATGGGTGTGTTTGTCTTGTTTTCTTTCTGTAATGTTTTGTTTCCTCTAATAAATCATTTGATTGCACCAGTTTCCCTAATTACTAGGACAGTGCTAACAATACCATTAAATGCTGTTCGCTACTTTCATGAAGTCACCAAAATAGTGATTAGATGAGTGCTTGATGAACAAATGTGTAGTGTCAGTATTTTAACATTTAAAGGAAAATATACAGGATATTGGAAGTAATGTGCCTGTATACATGAACAGACGTGTGATTTGAGAAAACTTTCAACTCCTTTTTACAGATGATATAAGAAAAGGAACAAGTGAAATATAAAGGGTCCTAATTCCACTCAGCACAGGCCTAAATTATACTGTGCCTCCTACGTCGTGAAGAACCATCACGGGTGTATAACTAAAGATACAAATTTGAATATTGCTTAGTATTTCACAGAATAACTTTATCTTTATTTTCTCATAAATCAAGTTTAAAAGGTTTCATGTATTTTAATGAGTTTTATTTATTCATTGATTTATTTTGACTCTTCCAGAGTATGGGACAAGCTGCCCACCTCTCCCCACTGGGCTGCACCATCCAGCATCACGCGTAGCTACAGACCCAGCAGCGCCTCAGGCCCCAGATCCAAGCACCCTCAAAAACCCACCACTGGGCCCAGGAGGCTTCTCGCACAAAATAAAACCATATGATTTGAACTGTCCGCTAACACAGTGCAGTGTGCTTCAGTGGGAGCATGTAGTCTGAAAGGAAAATAACGTATCGTGATACTTTCCTGCATATCACTCACAAAATAAAGTATAAATCTGAACATTATTCTGCACACAAAAATCACCAGTGAAATAAAAATAAAATTCATGGTGACTTTGATATTGAAGGAAAAAATATAAAGCAGGTATCTTTAAATGTTCAGTAATTGAACTAAAATATATTGTTACATAGTAAGCAGAAAGCTGGCATGGTGGCCGTGCCTGAAATCTCAGGAGGCTGAGGCAGGAGGATTAGTGTGAGTTATAGATCGGCCTCAGTTACACAGGGAGCTCAAGACCTCTCAGAACAGGGTAGTAAGAAATTGTCTCAAAAATATAAAAATGAACTCTAGTAATCAGGAAAAGGTTTTTATCAAAGAAATACAACTAGCAATAAAATATCTAGACTCAAACCTGTAATTCAGCATCCTGGGAAGTGGAGGCATGACTATCTCAAAGTTGAGCTCAATCTGGGACTTTAACACCTTATCAGGACTCTATCTCAAAAGAAAACAGAAACAGGAAGAGCTTATAGATGTAGCTCTATTTAAGACCCGAGTTCATTCATCAGTAACAAAACTAATGCATATATTGAAGACTACACTCAATAAAGTCAAAGATTGCTTGATAGCTTTGGATACAGATAACAGAAGACAGAGGAAAGAGTTGATAATTCATAGAGAAATTAGGAAATTTTAAAATAGAAATACAGTAGAAGTCAAAGGAACAGAATCTTCAGATTAATATTAAACATCATTCATGTAATTGGAGTTTAAGAAGGAGACCAAAATGAGATCAAGCGGAATGCATATTTGAGGAAATATCTACATGTTCTCAAATATCCATAAAATATCAGCATAAGAAAAAAAAACTCAGTGCATAGCAGTGAAGTTGGAAATAGCATTGTCAAAACAAAAGATAATTCTTTGGAAAGATAAAAATATTGATAAACTCCAATCAAAAATAGTCAAAGGAAAAAATAAAATCAACAATTCGAGAACTGACAGGATAGTCACAGGTACTACACACGTTAGTGTGACAAGGGAATATTGTCAACAATTTTAGTCTAGCTTCTATTCATTGGAAGAATATCATTGAAAAATATAACTTACCAAAAATGAATCAAAATGTGTAGATTATCTACATAGTACTATGTTCACTGAAATATTATACTTATAACACAAAAACTCTCATAAGGAAACTACCAAATCCAAATTATTTCTCATGAGAAGTATATTAAATATTTAAGGGCCAAATAATGCCAAAGCAATGCAAAACCCAAAATCCAAAGCAGAAAAAACATTACTCAGATAACTATAGCTTACAAAAAAGCAAAAAATAATACATATTGATATTATTCATATATAAGTGGAAAGTTAATCAGAAAATTATATATGTTTTTATAACTAATCTGGAAATATATAAAAAGATAGCACAGTGGTTGTTATTCCAGAAATAAGAGTGTGTTTATATTCAAATAATATAACTCATGACATTAAAAGAACTAATGAGAAAAAAACAAAGCTATAATTTTTCAAATAAAAAGCAGAGGTTTTTCCAACAACTTCATATTCTTAAAAACTTACAAGAAAATATAGGACATCTTCAATTTAATGAAAGGAAAACTATTGTCAACATGAAAATGTAAAATAATTAAAATTATCCCATTTGTATTATCAGAACACAATGGATACTACAGAAACCTAGAAGATCATCAATGCCTAGTTTGAGAACTTTTACTCTAATAAATAGAAAACACAGAAGAAATGGACAAATTCCTAGATATATATGAATTGCCAAAATGGAATCAAGAAGATATAAAAGTTCTGAATAACCCAATGTCAGTCAATGAAATTGAAAATGCAACTAAAAAATTACCAACAAAGAAAAACACAGTTCTTAATGAATTCACTGCTGAATTCTATTAAAAAAATTGATAGAAGATTTAATGATGAAATTGTTTAAAGAATTTGGAAGGGAAGTAACACTCTCAAAGTCATTCCTGGAAGCAAGAATTACCAGTTGGTATCAGTACCAAAACCAGAGAAGATCAAACCAAAAAAGATAAATGCTGGCCAATCTCCCCAATGAACATAGCTACAAAACTCCTCAACAAGATACAGGCACACAGGATGCAACAAAACATCAAGAAGCTTATACACCATGACCAATTAGGATTCATCCCAGGGATTCAGGGATAGTTCAACATACGCAAATAAATAAATGTAATACACCATATTAACAGAGCCAAAGACAAAAACCATACAATCATCTCAATAGACACAGAAAAAGTATTTGACAAAGTCTAAAACCTGTTCATGATAAAACTCTGCAGAGAATTAGAATAGGCTTTATCTCAATCTACTAAAAGCTGTCTATGACAAATCAACAGCCAATGTCATACTAAATGATCAAAAACTGAAGCTGGGTTTCTTTCTAAACCCAGGAACAAGATAAGGATGTCCACTATTATGACTCTTATTCAAAATAGTTCTGGAAATATTTTCTAGAGCAGTTAAACAAGAGAAAGAAATAAAAAGAATAAATATAGAAAAGGATGAAGTTAAATTATCATTATTGCGGATAACATAACACTGTACATAGAAGACCCCAAAAAATCCACCAAAAGACTTCTAGATTTAACAACCAGATTCAGTTGCATAGCTGGAAAGAAAGTCCACACTCAAAAAATCAACAGCATTCTTATGCATAAATAACAAACTCACTGAGATGGAAATTAGAGTAACAGCGCCTTTCATAATACCACCCCACCAACGTGAATTCCTTAGGAATCAATCTAACAAAGGAAGTAAAAGACCTTACACTGAAAACTACAGTGCTCTGAAAAAGGAGCATCAGAATGCGGAAAGGTATCCCCTGCTCTTGGGTGGGAAGAGCCAACATAGTAAAAACGAACTGATTTCCAAAATTATTATACAGATTTCACGCAATCCCTATCAAAAGACCATTAGCCTACCCCGAGAGCTAGAGAAAACATTCTTAAAATTTACTTGGGATGGAGAGATCTAGAATGGCAAAAACAGCCTGGACAACAAAGGCAAAGCAGTGTGCATCACAATCCCGGATTTGAAATTATGCTATAGAGCAACTTCGATCAAAACAGCATGATTCTGAAAAAAAAAAAAAAAACAAATAAACAAACAAACAGCAAAAACCAAACCAAACCAAACACGAATCAATTGAACGGATTAGAAGAGGCAGGAACAATTTCAAATATGCTCAACCACCTTAGTTTTGACAAAGGGGCCAAACATGTACACAGGAAAAAAGATAGTCTTTTAAAATAAACGCTGCTGGAAAAACTGGCTTTCCACATTTCAAGAACTAAAATTAGACTCATGTATATATGTATCGCCATGCACTAACCTAACTCAAAATGCTCCAAGGTCTATTAAAGATCTGTTAAAACAGAAACAATAAATTGACTGGGATAATGAATGGATAAAAATCTTGAAGATACAGGTGTAGGCAAAGATTTCATGAAGAAAACTCTGACTGCACAGGAAATACTACAAAGAATCAACAACTGTGCTCTCATCTTATTAATATGTATATATTTGCTGTTTATATTTCTGAACAAATGAACAAAATGAACAAAATAAAATGAACAAAAAATGTTCAACATCACTGATCACTTGAGAGCTGCGAATTGAAATTTTATCTCACTCTGGACAGAATAGATATTATTAACAAATCACCCAAGAACAAATGCTGTCAGGGCTGTGAGGGAAAAGGAATGCTTCTCCACCATCTGTGGGAGTGTAGACTGGTGCAACCCTTGTGGAAATCAGAGTGGAGATGCCTCAAAAATTTAGGACTAAACGTCCCATCTGACCCAACTATTCTACATCCTGTTATTTTTCCAAAATAATTAAGAACCTTATAAAAACAGCAATATATGTACACCCATGTTTAGAGGAACATGGTTTGTAACAGCTAAATCTTGGAAACAACCCAAATGTGCATCAACTGAGATATGGATAAAAAAGATGTGTTATTTAATAAAGTGGAGTACTGCTCAGCCACAAAAAAGGATAAGCTTGAGACATTGCTAGGTAAACGGATGCATCTTGAGACCATACTTGTAAGTGAAATAAATCAGACACTTGTGTATATATCACATTGTCTCTCTGGTTGAGAAGTGAAAAATATAAATAAGAATCAAAATATCGTAGATATTTTGAAGTAGGAAGTAATGGTTTAAAAGGATAGTGGAACAGGTTGGGGAGGATAGAAAGGAAAAGAAAAAAAGATAAAAAAGGAAGAAGATGGAAGCAAAGCTTCTTAAATAATCAAGGGAAGAGAGGTTGAAGAGAAGGGAGGCAAAGGGAAAGAAAGAGGAACTAAGATATATCATGTAAAAATTCCCTATGGTGAATGTGATCATTATGTATATCTAAATTGTACCAATAAACATAATTTTAGAAGTTTTATACAAAAATATTTATAGAAGCTTTATCCATAGTATATCCAAACAGGAAATAATCTATATGTGAATGACTAAATAAACTATGGTATAATCACCCACAGGAAATAGCAATTTACTGTGAGTTCATTTGATAATAAACTAGTGAGTGATACAACACAGATGCACTGCAATATATTACACTGAGCAAAGATTGAGATACAGCATCACACACTGCACCATACCAATGATATGTATGTTTAGAAAAGGTAAACCAAATCTGTAACCTAGGAATATTATCAAAATGGGAATGAGGAGAAAAAGAGAACTGAATACTGGAGAATGTTTTCTGAAACTAAGAAACGACATTATATACACATTACTCAAAGCTTATTAAACTATGTGGCTAGTATGTATTATACTGCACATAAATTATATTCCAATGAAGTTCCTAGTCACTAAGCCTAGTCATACTATTTTAAAAGACTCAGAACACTGCATGACATAAAAACTTGAAATCACACTTTCTTGAAACAAAATCACAGCTAAATTCATACTTTCTTAATGGCCAATTCGAGGATTATGGGGAAGTATAGTGTAGCACAATTCCTCAATCTTGTTGTTACTGACATTTTGGGATGAGGTATTTTTTGCTGTGAGACTCTGCCTTATGCATTATATGATATTTAGAAACATTCTTGCCCTTTACCCAGCTAGTAAGATTTTGCCCCAGTTGCAACACTGAAAATGACCTCCGAATGATATTTAATTTCTTAAAACTGGGCTGGAGGTTGCAGGAAATTTTCACACTTGAGTACTGCAGAGTTGGAACATCATGTCTGTGGTCAGACAGCCATGGATAGATTTCCAAAACTGTCCATTTTGCTTTTATTGATATTTGATTAAGATTATCATTTGTTTGTCTTCCAGTAAAATGTCAACACAAATGAATTATTTTCTTTGTTAAACATGCAAATATTGAGTATAAGGAAAATCGTTTTACTAAAGTAACATCTTGTGACTATACCACTTTACAAGGTTTACTTTAAACTTTTATAGTTTATGATCTCTATTTTATAAATTTATAATTTATCACTGAAAAATCAATTTTAATTTCTCACTGAAAGGTTAATAATACGTGAGTGTGATGAGGTTAAACAATTCTGCTAATGTCAAAAGTAATTTTCTTCGGCCCACTTTGATGTGTCCTACACAAGGCATTCAACATGCTGTTACTGCTCTCCACGGTGAGATGAGAAAATATAGAATTCTTGATAATTTCAATATGCCAAATATAAATCCTTTAGTAATTGTTGATATAAATAATTTTTAAAAATATTTTTCTTTAAATAATTTACATTCTCTAGAGCTGTAAGAAAAGTTAAGAGCATATATGAATGATTTTAAAAGAATTAGAAAAAGATAGGAGATACAAATAATTATAATACATCTAAATAAATTAAAATGATCATTTTTTCCTAAATGGAAATTTAGGATAATGTTGAGGGGACAAAAAATGTTTTACAGTTAATGATGATATCTAATCTCCATATTTTGAAAAAATAAACATTACACTTCTACCAGCTCTTGCCCAATCAATAATCAATTATTAAAAACAATGCATCCATTTCAGTATGTTATTGAATATTTGCCAAAACAACAGTTCCAAGCTAAGTTAGTATAGTTAAAAGGGTCAGCTTCAAATGAAAGATGGGTTATAAACAAATTACAGTCAGTTCTGCGATAGCAAAAGCAGATCTAAAGCACTTAGTGTAGGAAGTAAAGAAGTGCTGGATGACGTGTGCAGGACCATACAAAACAGAGAAGAAAAGTGGGGGAGTCAGTATGTCAAACAAGGGGCACAGCAAAGTTGTAGAAGCTCGTAAATGGCCAGTGGAAGAATTTCACCTCAGTATATAAATAAGCAGTGGGTATGTATCTCTATTTGCATTGAGACACTCAGTGGGTAAATGTCTCTAGTTGAGAAGAATAATATCATGCAGTAACATAGAGTATAAGTAATTCTGAATGAAAGAATTGTCATTAGTAAGGAAAACATCACAAATCATATTAGTCAACACATCAACTTATGAGTGGTATAGATAGATGCTTTTTAAAATAGATTCTAGACTTTCTGTATTTTATTATTCATATGGATAGGAACTATTCCACTGTATAAAATTCACTTGGGGATACAAATGCAGTGAAAAATAGTTTTTATTTTTATACTCATACATATTCAAAAATATATCTCAAATGCTTTCTGATTTATTGTGAAATGACATCCTGATATCACTCTATGTGATAAGTTACCATGTGCTGAAAATGTATTCAATCTATGAACACTACTATAACTTGCATTTTAGCAATGCAGCATACTACAGAGTACCCGCTGTTTACCCTTGCTGTCACGTGTCCAGCTAGAAGCTGTGTCCTGCTCCCACTGGTCAGCATTCTGACAGGATCATATTGGTAGCCCAGGAGAACAGCAAGATGAGAAATGCAAAGAACAGTTTCTACTGAGTGGTGTCAGTTCTACACCACTGTAAAACTGAAAAAGCACTAGTGAAATTTCTGTAAGTTTAGGAACTGTCTGTGCTTTCTTCTGACTTGAAGATACAGTATCACCATATTTATAACATAGGAAGGGGACCAGGTTGCTTTATAAAGACTCTGATTATCTAATGTCACGCATAAGATGCCTCAGGTGAGACTAGCTTAGTTAAAAGAGAGGACATTGACAGGTTTTGTGAAACACAGGCTACCTGAGAGTCCTTAATAAATCTGTTTTTGGAAGTATCTGATAAAATGGTCAATACTATGAATTTTGGGTAATCTGAAAGGGTCTTCCATGACCATCTTTCCTCTTCATTTTCTTGAGCAGAGATGTGATTTTCCATGTATCAGACACCATTAAACCAGGCTGATGAGGATGAGAAAATCTATTCCTGTCCTTGCGTATGTCTGACAATGCTGTAGATGCACAAGTCAAAGGCAGCAACTACCTGTGTCCACACACATTGGACTAGCATCACTAGTATATGTATATATAATTTTTTTTCTTTTTTGGTACCAGGGATCAAACCCATGACCTCATGCTTGCCAGGCAATTGCTTATGCCACTAACCTAAATCTCCAGCCCTATTTTTCAATATATTGAGAAAACAAAAAATATGTTTTGTAACACTTCTATGATGATTCCTATTAATTGAAATCTACTACTTGTTATAAAAAAGCTCAAATAAAGAATAAACAATTTCTATGGCTTTAATGAAGTCTATACCAGAGATAAACCAAAGCTAAGCCAAACAAAGAAAACCACAAAAAAATTAACAAAAATGGCACTTACCCATATTTTGCAAAATTTGCCCAGTGTTTCATTATTGATCTACTTAAAATTTCTTCACCTTTTGTGTAATTAACTCTTCTTTCAAGAGGTAAACCAAAGACAAATTCAATTTCATAGCCATGCATCACTCCCATCCATTCGGGCCAAGGAAGTTTGGAGGATCGGTGTTCAAAATAATAGAAAAAAGCAGGATTTCCCAAATCTGAGAAGCTTTTGGCAAACTGCAGGGCAGGGCATATGAAGTTATAATCCCCTACAACATCGTCCAAAGCCTCACGGTAGTTTTCAGGTCTCTGGTCATCGAGCCAGTCTGCATAGTGGAAAAGGATTGATTCCCTGCCAAATTCACTCACTCCTGGAAAGCATATTTTTAAACCTTCTTGAAATTGACTTCTACTTATGATACTGTTGTTATCTTTGCTGAAACCAGGAGCACCGTATACTAAGAAAGCTGTTCCTTCATCTTTATTTACACCTACCAGAATCTGGGTTTTTTTAAATTGACCACGCTGGAGTAAAGTCTCTGGCATGTCAGTGAGAAAATCACCATCTACAATTGGACCAAAAATTACAGATAGGAGAGTATCATAAGAGAGAACAAATACTTCATTCAGAAGAATTTCTTGGGGATCTTTAGTTTGAAGGCATTTTATCATCTCAGTCTCATTGTCCTTCGAACAGCCAGTAAGTTTAGCCAGAGTCAGTGTTCGGTTCCTTGCTTCATAAGGAGACATTACCGCCCAGGATGCACTAGGAGACCCACTTTGCAAAATGGCTCTGGTGAAGAGCGGGTGGCTTTTAGGAGAAAGCAAATGAAGCCCAACTGACGCTGCTCCTGCGCTTTCTCCAAAAAGAGTGACACTTGCAGGACTTCCCCCAAAGGCTGCTATGTTATTTTGGACCCACTCAAGAGCCAACTGTTGGTCAAATAAACCCAAGTTTCCGGGGGCTTCAGGATTTCCTGGTAAAGCTAAGAATCCTAGGGCCCCCACCCTATAGTTCATTGAAACTACAATAACTCTCTCAACCCGAGCCAGAAATTTTCCATCATACACGGGTAAAGAGGATGTCCCCGTTTGAAAGCCACCACCATAGATCCATACCATTACAGTAGCATTTTTGGGCTTTGGTGCTGGTATCCACACATTAAGATATAAACAGTCTTCACTGAGGTCGGTGTTTGGATTCCACATCTCTGATCCATGGAAGCCTGGGAAGCTTTGATCTATGTTTTGATGGCAAGAATTTGCATATTTTGTGGCATTCCAAATTTCAGGCCACTTGTTCAGGGGTTGTGGCCTTTTAAATCGAAGTCCACCCACTGGTGGCTGTGCGTAGGGAATTCCAAGAAAGGCAGTGACTGTGCCACCGAGAACGGCCAAGTTCAGCCCTCTGACTTTTCCAGTCCTGGTTGTAACTGTGATGTCCTCTTCCGCATGTGACTTCTCCACAAGCATGCAGAACAGAAGAAACCATGAAATAAATGGGGTACTTGTGACTGCATGCTTACTCTGCATACTGATCTCTAAGAGGAAGGCAAGTAGAAAGTTTGATCAGCCTCATGCATATAGTGCTATAAATTATTGCTGACAATTTACCAAAATATAGAAGATAATAATCCTGCATACAGCTACTACCACTAAAAAGCCCGTGCAGGTTTAGAAAATATAATTAAGATATTTCAGATTTTCATTTAGAAGAGGAATCAATGGAATGAAAAGTAAAAGTTATTTCTTTTTGGAAATATAAAATCTCTGAAAAGAAGGTGTATCTAAATCAGGAAGCTTGATCCAGTCATATATAATATTAATTTCGTGCTATACTCATTCACATCAAATGTAGCGTTACTGATGTTACATATAATTTCTACTTTGGTTAATAGAGAAAACGAAAACATACGTATTTTCTGAAATATGGCAGGGTGGTTTGTGATCCACAGAATTCTCTGTATGACAAGTGATCTAAAATTGACAAAGGCTGGTGACATATAGAGGAAATGGCTGAAAGCCTTCTCTGTCTGATTTCCAGTCAGGATAGGAAGCACTGGAGGAAGATGCTGGCTGAGAAGCCATTTGATCCTACATAATATGCTTTAATTTTTTAATAGATTAAAGCACATCCCATTGACTATATGCGTTACTTCCATTTTGATATGGATAAAATGACTGAAATCAGAAGACTACAGCTGGGAAAATACTGAGACATTTGGGAAAAACAAGAGTAATATTTATTCACTATAAAATAATAAATATTTGGTATTTTGTTAAGTAATATTTGCTTAATGACAGAGACAATTTGGAGAGATAAAAGTTTTATCAAAAATTCATATTGCAGAAGTGAGTTTGTTTTCATTAAAAAATTATGTTCTGAAATGCCATGTGATAAAGAAGGATTATAAATGTATAGCAAATATCATTTCAGAGAACTATTATCTTTATATAACTGCAAGAAACACAATTAAAATATTCAATTGTAAGTACTGATTCATGTCCAAATAACAATAATAAAAGGTTCCTAAGGCACAAAATAATCCTTTTATTTTTTCTGATTAAATAATTGTAAGTCTAACCTATGTGACCAAGCAACTAATCCCAAGGCATTGTACATTTGCCTTGATAGGTTCTTTGCTTGTTTCAGATTGTTTTAGGATTCAGAAAATAAGGAGCTAGCCTAGTAACTATTTTCTTAGACTAAGAATAGCTATAATATAAATCAGCCCCAATCATTACTATTCATGAGAGCGATAGTTATCAAAAGTATTTTTTGATTTCAACAAATATCTGAATAAACTAAACATGGGGTATGGCATTTGGGTTACATCTCAATATTTATTGACTGTATTTATAGATATATATTATTCTAGCAATGTCATATCATGAGCAAATATAACTTTATGATTGTTATATTCCTTTTAAGTCAAATCACATCATTTTTTACATTGTCTGCATTGGTATAATTAGATGTGTGCTAAGACCAATAAAATATATTATTAAGTACAATATTCTAACACTTTCTTCATGTATGACATTTAAATAGTATAATTATGATCAATATAATTTTTGTGTTGTAAATATTAAGAATAAAATATTCTATAGTATTAATAATCTAAAGATTCTGGTAACCTGACACTAAAGTAATTTAATAGTTTTTACAACAGTCATGTGCACTACTACCATAGTCCTTTTTTTTTTTCCTTGAAAGTTACTAAGCACATTGCTTTAAATAATTTGAATAGGCTTTTGGAGAGCCACAAAGTGCTGTGCGGGACTGCTTTATCTTTTCAGAAAGCCTGCTTTGCCCAGCGGGGTGAGGTGCATGGTGGGCTCACCCCCAGCTGCATGACAAACTTGCTGCAGCAGCCACCTTGACCGCCTTCCTGGTCCCTGCCTGGCTCAGCCAGTGTCCTCAGCGGCCAACACTTACACTGTCTCTTTCTTTTTCTTTATTTCCCTTTTTTTTTACTTAAATATTATTTTTACTTTAATATTAGTTTACTTTTAGAGCTGATGGCTTTTTTCTCTGAAAATTTTAAAATTTTGTTCTATAAGTTTAACAATTTTATTGCATAGCAACCATAATTTCTACCAATATATTTGTTTTGTGTATAATTAGTAAATAAGGTAATTTTATTTTTTTATTTTGCAGCATCCAAAAGTTTGCACGATCATTCCCATGTTACTTAATTTTATTTACATAAATACTTTTTATGTTTTTATTCATTTCGTTCCAGGTAGATTAAGATTTTACACAGCACTATTATATGATTTAAATCACTGCTGTTTTCAACAGTGACATACATGACTTTTTTCCTTGTAACTGATAGCATTACAGACAATCACAATAAGCCTGTATTTACCACAGGATGATAATGTAATTCCAATTTACATGCCACCTTTTGAAGATCCTTGTATACCATCTTAGTAAATCTGTACTTGATGTGAAAGTTTGCACATATACACACCCTCAGTGTACTCTAAGATTTTTACATCTGCCAGTAGCACTTTATTTAAAAGGCATCCATTTTGCTTTTCTCAAAGTTAGTTATTCTGTGTTCTAACATATTGTTCTGAGGTTTTTCCATTAAAAAGATACACCTACAATAATTAAACAATCAAACTATTAAAAAAGAAAATAAAATGGCATTATATATTTAATAATAATTAAAGCTTATATCTATTTAAGTTTATATATAGTTAATAATAATGAAAAGGCAATAAAAGTTTTCTGTTTCTCCAGTGAATTTTGCTATAGCTGACTACTGCCATTAAACATTAAGTTCTGTGAGTACATATCATGTTTCTTATAAAAATGGGCAAATTTTCTCGCCATGTAAAACTGAAGTATGAATTTAATCAATTAACTTACTGGAGGCACACTTAATATTTGAAATAAAGATGTGAGTTTTGTTTGGAATGGCAAAGTAGATGAATGATATGAGACATTGGAAAGCCCTCAAGACAATGAATTTCAAGTGCATAAATGGCTCGAGTGCACAAAAATTGAATGGTACTCTTTGGGAATTTGTAAAGCTTTAAAAGCATAACTTTTAAAACAAAAAAAGAAAAGGTTTCTCTCCTTTTGAATTTTAAACACAGTTTTAAAGTCTTGCTTTCATACAATCACAGAAGTCTAGAATGTGAAACAGGAGAAACATGAGTTCAAGTCCAGCCTTAGAGATGTTTGAAAACCCATCTCAAAAATCAAAATCAGAGACAAAAAAGAAAAATAAATTGCAAGATTTGGTGATGTAGCTCAGTGTGAAGGTTCTGAGTTCAATCCCCAATACTCTTCCTCTTCCAGCCCCACAAAAATTAAGTCTCAAAATTCCTCAGCCAAATCTAACAATATGCAATTTTTTCACTGTAAAATATGGATGTGCTACAGTGACTGGTATAAAGAACTATGTAAGATTTATTTACCATAACTGAATGTTAACCAAATATGCAAAATAATGGCCTAGTCAATGACTATATAAAATATTCATAAAAATATTCTTTGGGTATAAGGTAATTTTCATGTATTCAAAGAAGTTTCAATTAAAACACATTTTATTTGAAAACAAAACAATGTATTTGGGAAAGATGATATTTATCTGATCTACAACAAGCAATTCTAAAATATATCTGATTAAATTTAAACAAGTGAGTCTTTATACCAAACCTCAAAAGCTCGTTTTGTTGTAGCCGAAGTGAAGTGGGCAATTGAGGGAGTTTGCTTATAAATAGACTGTGATGCTGTCTTTCAGGGACCCCTCCAACACTCTTAGACACCAGGAGATTGTGCACTGAGACATTTTATATTACATAGGAGAGGCACAAGATCTTTATCAGTCCTCAATTAGGCGAAAAATTCACAAACTTTTACTGTCTAAATAATTTGGACATTCAATTTCATGAGTATTAGAATATGTTTTCAGATTAGATCTAATTAGATTTTTTTAGAATATGCTTTCAGGCTGTTACATACTCAATTATATTTCTCCATGACAGGAAAGATTTAGTAAAAATGAGCTGAATTTAACAAAATCTACAAAACAAAGGTAATATGTAATTTAAATGCATTGTTATTACATAGATTCATAATACAAAGATTACGAACTAAATTTGTAAATCAGATGTGATTTGTTAAAATATTATTACTTTACATTTTACAAAAACGATGTCATTGAGCTTTTTAAATGTGTTATGTGATGTGGGACAATGCAAATGAACAAAACACGAAATCCTAGAAAGTAAAACAGAGCTTTAAAAATCCAACTAGAAACTATAATTCAGTTCCAAAAAGCCAAGCTATTTCTTACCTCCAAAGAACTTGAAACATCACCATACCAAGCATTAATCCATACTTTAAGAGATAATAATCATCCTTAAGTAAAGTAATATTTATATAAATAAAATACAGTTGCATTTATCATAACTACTAGCTTATAGTGGGATTTGCCTATTATTGATAGAAACTCCTGAATATATTCATAAAAATGAGAAAAACATACTCATATAATAAACTATATATTACAAATAGAAATCTAAGCAATAAAATAATTTTGCTCCACTTTCAGTCTCGCATATATTGTACTTTTAATGATTAACCCCATGGATAGGCTGGAACTGATATAAAAATCATGGTAGATTTACAATATCTTATGAGAACAAAGTCTAAACATACACATAAGAATACAGAGGATAAATGGGGCAAAAGAGAAAAGTCTGTGAATCAAATCAGGGAGTAGATTTTCCTTTTACTTAAAGGAAACTTTTACCTTCATTTGCCAATTGATTTTATGAAAATTTCGGATTAAAAGTTGATTGAGAAAGTACACTTTTAAATAATCAATTGGAGATCTATTCATTTTAAACTACCTAAAGAAAAGAAAGAAAAGAAAAGAAAAAAGAAAAAGAAAGAAGAATAGAGGAAGCCTGGCCAAAGACCACTTTTGTTACTTTTTAAAGAAGAGATCCCCTAATCAGCGCGTTTAAAGGTACAGCAGTATGAAATGCTATCCCTCGGGGAGCTAGCAAACAACATGCACTCTAGTGGAGCGGACTCCACAAGTGCTGTCCTTTATGCAAAGCAAAGCGTCTCTTTTGAGTGTCTCAACGCTCTGAATCTTAGTTCCCTGACGAACAGAACGCTCTGATTCAGGTGCCTGTTCTTCTGCTTCAGCTGTCCCGCTTTCAGGCGTCAGTGACTGTTCCCCACAGCTCCGAAGGGACACTACAAAACACATGAAGCAACCACACTCCTCCCACAGAAGGAGCTTCACAGCTACTTGCAGCTCTACACAAAGGGATAAATTCAGAGCAACTTACCCGACTTTCTGCCTAAAGAGATGATAAAGTTTGCGAAGGGTGGAAATCATGTAACACTTCGGGAAACTGCAGGCTGCAGCTGTTGCTCCTGCCAGCAAATTGGGCTGCACTGACATTACAATCAACTGTTACCGACAAAGCTCGCGAGAGTTGGCAGCAGCAACTTGATCGAGAAGCAGCCAATCTTTACTTTCTGACATCTGTTCGGAGGCTAATGGTATAAATGCAGTAGTGATTTCATTTGCAGAAGTATTACTGGATCTTTCTTTACAGCCACAGCCATTCTTTTTTGGATAAAGAAAAATAAAAGATACAGAAGCTCCCTTAACAGAAAATGCACAGATTTTAATATCAGAGCTTCCAAATTTTTCTAGTTTTCTTGTGATTATCAAGATTTAAAGACGGACATAACGTTCTAAGAACTTGTATTACTTAAACCCGTTGTAATGACAATCCATGAAATTGTGCAGGGTGTCGCAAAAGAGAAAAGAGGAAACAAAATCTCTATATATTTAAGTTATGCAAAGATAAGATTGGTTATCCCAGTATTAACTGAGTATCTCAGATATGTAACTCCCGTCAAACCCTGCACCGCAAAAGGATTTAAAGTCATACAAAATTCACTGTTTTGATAACGTACTCTTGAGGGTCCTACAGGGAGGCATATGTAATATATATAATTAAAAGCCAGCATTTTCTGGCCAAAACAAATAAAACATAATTAAATATCTTTAAACTTTGAAGAAAAGACTTCTTTATCACCTGACTTTGCTTGTTCTTTTTCTATGAATAATGTATTCATGTGTTTCACGATTATTTTTATTAAAGTATATATTTAGGAAAATTAAATAAAACAATAAGCTCTTTAATGCCTGACTTCTCCAGTCAGTTTCATTCTGTTATAAATCTGTTATAAATAACAGTTCAATCTGTTATAAATAACTTTGCTTCTAACTTTGCTTCTAATTTTGCTTTGCTTTCTAACTTTGCTTTTAACTTTGCTTCTAAAATTTTCACCTTTGGGTTCTTTAGTCATGTATTTGTAGAAAGGTTCATTTTAAGTATTTAATAGTTTGTTACACTTTCAGACACTTAAATATGAAAACAGACATTTGTTATGATACTAAATTGGGCTGGTCATTATAACTAACAATTTACATGAAATGTCTTAATTATTTCAAGAAATATGTTCTATATTATATATTCATTTATTATATATATTTGTCCACAATAATATATTTATAAACTATGTAGGTTGTTTTAAAAAATATTACTAAATTTTCAGATGAGGAAGTTAAAGCTTATGAAAATGAGACACTATATATTCTACCACTAGTAATTGTTGAAATTAGAATTTTAAAGTATATTTGTCTATATCATTTCATGTCGTTTCTAAAAGATGCTAAGAAATCTATTATAAGCATATTTAATACATATTTAAAATGACTCACCAGTAGCATCAAATGATTTCAAAACCAACAAATTTTCTTCTGTGGTCTACTTTGACTTCAGTGAACCACCTTTAGCTCCTACTCCTTTATTTCAACTTATGTCATGACTTCCTGCTGTGCAGCACTGTTAGATGCATTGCTTCAGTTCATCCCTAAAGCATTTCTTCTTCCTGTGTACTTAAAATTCTTCCCCTGTGGTTCTACATGCAGCAGCTGCTTTGCTCCTGTGGTGTCATTTTTTCACACACCCACCGGGGAGACAGGGGTCACAGTAAACTTTGCTCAGGGTTAGTAGGCAGGAACCAGGAACGATTCCGTTACCTCCAGCCTTGCCGGTTACGGATCCTGCTGGTAAACCTTGAGAATGCTTTCTAGGTAACACTGATGAAATACTGTGCTGCTCTTGGCACAGCATTAACACTACTCATTCGCAAACCTGCATGCCAAAGTTCAGGGCTGGGTAACTGCTATGGTCTTGACCTATGCTTACTTTCAGTTAGCTGGAAACTAACTCAAACTTGAGTTTTCCAGTTTATTGTAACTCACCACAAAGCTGGCTGTGGTCTTGATATTAGCTCTCAAGATTATTAGAAACTGTGTGTAACACTAACCACATAATACACATTTGTTTTTATTATGCCACAAAAAGGTCCTAATCTTCAAGAGCAGTGCATTTTCTCAAAAAGTATAGATTACACAGAAAATTATATTTCATATTTTACAAATCACAGAGCAGGTTTATGAATGGAATGGTTTATTCCATTAAAATTGTACATAGCAGAGGTCAAACGACTTACAATTTTTCTGGTTTTGATTTCATGATATTATTACCTACTAATGATTCAGTGATATATGATTATATATCTTTACTGTAGCTTATTTTTTATTTCTAATATATTATGGTAACACAAATGTTAGGTAATAAGTACTATTTGCAAACACTGTTTTACTCACTTTGAATATATTAATTCATTTAATATTCAAGAACACCTTTAAAGTAAATAATGCTGTTATCTCTATTTTATAACTGAAGAAATTTAGGCACAAAGGGTTTAAGTAACTTTCCTCAAATCAAAGTTATTTTCTAATACTCTTGAAAATCAATAATTATAAAATCTATTTTATGTATGGATATTTGAATATATCTTTTGCTTATTTTTCTACTTTATTTTTTCCAGGGTGAAATAAATACCTGCAATTAGTACAAAATAAAATTTTGGTTTTCTGAAATGCTCCACAGGCTTCTAAGGAGAATGAACTGTTCTGGAAGATAGGAGAATTACCTTCATAAGGGTATATCTCAATATGTCTTAGAGGTAAGGAACTAGAAATGCTTTCCCAAGTGTCAGAGGTATGTGAAAATGGATGTTTCAACAGACATTCAAAGTGGGCCCAGTTGTTTAAATAATAAAATGCTGTGATGATATGCTTCAACTTAATATGGAGGCCTCCATAGGCAGTGCCATCAGTACAGAGTATAACAGAAAGCTTTTTGAAACAAGGGAGAGTAAGTAATGGGAAGTTTGTTCTTTTTATATCAGCTTATAAATCCTTTAGGTCCAGAAACATATTTATAAACAGCAAGAATCTGGAAAGAATGTAGAACATTAGACTCCAAAAGGTAACCAGTGTGAAGAAGGTACCAATTATAAAGAAATAAAGCACCAAGAATTCATCAAAGTGCAAATATGGAAGAATAAAAGTAAGGATATAAATTCTGCAACTTCATTTCATGAAGTTTGAGAAATAAGAAAAAGAACAGTTCTTTTAAACAAAGAGATAGAAGGAGCAAGCTTATTTGTTTATAACCTAATGTACTTAACTGGTTCCAATCAACACGTCTCAAAACTTTGATGTGTCTTGGAGTTCTACTTTCAGAAAAAGAATATATTCATAAGTCACTGAATCATTCTGAGAGCCATTTGGAAATCCAGAGCCCCAAATGACATCCCTGATCTTTGGGTTCAACAGATCTAGAAGTAATTTTTTATATTTTATTTATTTTTCAGTGTTGGTACTGGGGATCAAACTCATGACCTCATGCTTGCCAGGCAGGCGCTCATGCCACTGAGCTAAATTGCCAGCCTTAGAAGGAATTTTTTAAACTGGCCTCTTAACTGAGACTGATTGGCAAGGTTCCATATTCCCCATCAAGAGGTATCTCCTGTAGCAGGTTTCTAAGGAAATTGTCCTATCAATTATATGATTAATCTTTATTTCTTCTTTTCCTAATGCGCAACTAAACCTTTTATTTAAAAGTATTTTATTAATCTATCATATAATCTTTGGGCTCTACTTTCATATAATGCATTTTAAACTTTTGCAAAATGATACCAATTTTTTTCAATTTCATTCTATTGTCTGTGTATTATACGGTACATACTGTGATTAACCTAACCTACTTTTAGTTGGAAAGGAATATTGAAATTTCTACTGGAAATAGTGGTATAAAGTGGACATTGAACACATTTAAAACATTTTTATGGTTTTTATGGAATTGTCACATCTGAAATGATCAGAAGGTGTATATTCTCTTATGGCTTTTATATATATATGAAGAAGTACCTTTATGTGATATTAGCAATTTACAGTTTGTCTAAAATATGTCTTTCTTATGCTCAAATGACAATGCTACTTTTTCATTTCCATTTCTCTTGAAAAAATATGACTATATATGATTAATTTGTATACTATTATGATTAATCATAGTTTAATGTGTTTATTACTTTCCTGTAATGAAACTTTTTAAAATTTTCATAGAATTTCAAATTTACAGAAAATTTCAAATCAGTATAAAGAACCATTCTGTATTCCATCTACATTGACCAAATAGTAATATTTTGACTCATTTTCAATATCATTCTTTTTTATATACTTGCATATACTTTTTGAATACACTTTTTTCTATATAGTCACTATAAATACAGTTGTTCCTTGGCATTCATTAGTTCTAGGCCTCCCATGGATATGAAACTCTACAGATTTCAAGTTTTCTATGTAAAGTCATTAGGGCACAAACTGTCGTATGCTTTCAATCATCTGTAGATTTCCCATTGTGCCTAAAACAATGTAAATGCCATGTAAATGGTCTTTATCCTTTATTGTATAAGTTATTATGTCAAGGAAAAATTCTCTACATATCTAGGTACAAATGCAATTTAAAAAAATTGCAGTTGGTTGAATCTGAACATGGAAAACCTGAAATATGGAGGGCACACATGTGGATGTCTGGTAATGTTCGTACACACCAGGTCATGTGTGTACACACATAATTTTTCTGAATTATGTCAGGATTATTTGCAGTACTATGCTCCTTTATATGTGCACTCCAGTAAGATCCAGGAATCCTACTTTCTCCCTGGCTGTGGGTGTAAGTCAGTTAAATCAACCATCTAGTAAATAGAATAGACAGAGAATTTTAATTAAAAAATGATAGAATATTTTAGAAACAAAGATTTCACAATCCTTCTTAAAATATATGCAGTCAACAACTAACAACTGATTTTTAAAGTGGTAGATACATGACTGATGGAGATCTGGATATTAGGATATTCTGAGAAAAAAGATTTATGTGGATTTTATAATGCAAAGGGGCAATTTTAGTATTATGAATACTGGAATCCACAGAATATAAGGTTCACAGCATCAGCCACTTTATTAACAATTTTACTTAAAAATTTCATCATTGAATTGTAAAGTGTGACTTCTACATGAAATTAAGAAAGCAAAAAACCTTTAAAAAGGTGCAGTGATTAGACTTCTGAAGGTAAGACTTTCTGGCCCAAACTTTTGAAAAATCACTAAAATAAATAAATAGATAGATAAATAAATAAGGTACTTCAGATCTCAGGAATATAAGAAGATTCCAGTGTGGTAATCAGACACATAGACACACACACACACACACACACACACACACACACACACCACGGGGTGGGGAGTGTTTTGGAAGGATATACATTCAGTTATAATGGTTATTATAGTACAGTGAATGCATAAAATAATTTATTTCTAAATATTTTCATTCCTCTATTTTCTAAATTACTGTAGTGCAGAGGTACTAGTTTTATAACTGTTTATATTTTTACAAATTAAATTCATCCTTAAAATAAAAAAGTAAAAAAGAAATACCCTGCATTTTATGCTCAAAATATCAATAAAGAGATTCTTATACCAACTTTTTGGAAACAATTTGTGTGCGGAATTATGTTTTAGAGAATCAGGAAAAAACAAAGCTCTCTAATTCACATCATGGAAACAAGATAAACATGCCAGAACAAGACAGAAAGGAAGGAGGAATAAGTGGCAGTTTGGAGAACTGGGGCAAAGATTTTAAGGTGGGGCAGGCAAGCAAAGTGAGAAACAAACAGGAGGTAAAACAGGAAGTGATTCGTGGATCATCCCCACAGAGCCCGGGTGTTGAGAAGCTAAGCCCACGACAGACACTTCTCAATCTTTCAGCAAGGTGTTTCTGAAGAGATGTAAGCTCTTCCCAAAAATATCTCAATTTGTTATTACACACCAAAATTGTTTTTAAATGTTCCTGGACCAAAGATGCCTGTATGCAACTGCTTGTATCTCTGAATACATTTAGCCACGTGCTGCAGAGCCGGTGGCCCCAGAGCTGCACAGCTGAGCTTAGGGCGGTGCCGCTTCTTACACAGGAGACCGTGCCGCCCAAGCCGGCCCCCAGCCTTTGTTTCATTAACATTGTGTCCCAGGTGCATCCATTTTCCTCAAAATGACTCTTGTTCCTCCTTTTTTATGGCAGTGTAGTACTTGATTGTACATAAAAAAGAAAGAGAAAAATGAAAAAATAATTAAGGTGTGTTATGTTATCAACTCTCCATGAGGAATGCTATCATTATGTCCTGCAAACATATAATAATAAAAACAAAAAAACAAAATTTGTGAAAAGAAATGGGGGAAAGAGTAGAATTGTACTTGATATAAAATGAAATGCTTATGCTTCTATATTTGTGACTTAAGTAATTTTAATATTTTGTAATCTTTATTTCTATAATTTGAATTTTCTTAACTTGCATATATTTAAATAAAAGGCATGTTTCTCATAAATAAATTTGACCCTCAAGAAAGTACATTTTGGAGTTATACAGTGACTTTAGAGAAAATAGAGCAAAAACAAGCATTTTCCACTGCAAGTTCTCACCTTCAAAACCAGGATAATCTGTCCCTGTCTCCTTCAATTTTTTTCTTCTGTGACAGTTTTTCCATCTTATATGGCTTGTTTTGCTTTACACTCTTTGCAGTAATTTCCAGATACATGACACTTTGATGAAACTTTATTATTTCAGAATGACTTTGAAAATGCTAAAATTTAAATCTTGTTTTCTGGGGAAAAAGAGGCAAAAGTCACAATGTGGAAAATGTAAATCGCTAAGATTCCCCTCTGCTTTGGAAATGCTTTAGAAGGTAACGCCAAACAGTTTGATATTTAGCTGAACACTAGATTGCTACTGAATTACTGCAGTTACTAAATATAAATAGGCAAATAACAATTTTGTTCTGTTTTAGTACAATTTGTATCTTAACATCGTTGTTTTCAGGCTGTTCACATTTGGTGAGTAAATTAGCAGCATCATTTTATCACAGAAATGAGACTGACTCAGAATTATACTCTTAATTACATAAAAGCTTATTCTGTTGACCATGTGGAAATATTACAATAACTTGCTACCTCCAAGCAATTTATCTTTGAGTTTCTCCTTAAATGCCTCAGATGGTACTTTAGCAAATTTTTGTAACATTGTTGTTCTGAAGTCAGATATTTGATCATGTTTTTAAATGATCGAGATAATATGAAACATATAAATTATTGTTTTGAATTCCAAGAATATGAAAGGTCCACCTATTTGTAGGCCTTAAATTTTTTCTACAAATAGATACACACATTTAATTTAATTTTATGCACAAATTGATAACATTATGACCATATTAGTGTTCGTATTACATCATTAAAAAGATCATTAAAAAGAAAATACTTCAATGGTTAGGTTTTTGTTTTAACTTAGCATTCTAAAGGAAGCCTTTATAACTGATAAGATTTTTTTCCCAGTAATGTCTATGAGGGTGTTTCCCGAAGAGATTACATTAGAATCCTAACTAAGTGGAGTGAAGAAAAGCTGTCCTCCGTCGTGTGGGCAGGCAGACAGCTTGCAGTCTTTCGAGGATCTGCTGAACAAGAACCCAAAGGACAAGGAAAGAATGATACACTCTCTCTTCTTGAATTGAGACTCTGATCTTCTGTCTTGGACATCAAAGCCCCCAGTTCTGCATTTCTGGTGCTTACAACATCGCCCATCTTGGTTTTATACCTTCAACACTGGACTGGAAATTATATCACTGTTTAGTTCTCCTGGATCTCAGGCCAGTATGAATTATAGCACTAGCTTTCCAGCTTGCAAATGGCAGAGTGTGACAATGACGGTGAACTTGTGACACTTCAGCCTCTCGATTGACATGTGACCCAAGGTGCCCGGGCACTGCCCCAGCAGCCCCCACCTGATCACAGCAGGTGCTTGGGCAGTGTCGGCACTTGGCAGTAAGTAAGTAGGCTTTGGGTTGGATTTAAATATTCTAAAAGGTTCACCATCACTGGTACAGGACTTCTCCATGACCCTGTGGGCCAATTTAAATGATAAACCTCTTCTTATAGGTATGTATGCAGTTTATTGTCTTTGTTTTTCTGGAGAACACTGACTACTACAAATATTATTATTTACTTTAGTATTTAGCATTACTAAAATACTGTAGTATTTTACAGTATTTTAGAAGACAATATATAGAGTCTACTTTGTTACTTTATTAATAATTTTATGCTATCAGGAATATGCTATTACTTGCTTAGTGTTGGTCAAAATTTGCTTTAAAATCTAGTCTTTTGATATGTATTTACTCTGATATACTTGTATTACCATATTAGGTTAGAGGTTAAAATATTTTCTGCAATTGTTTAAACAAATGAGAAGATTTTAATTTATTGATTTGACATTATTACTGTAGAGGAATGATATCTGAATATGTGTGGTTTAGAAGAAAATTTATCTTTGATTGACATGGAGGTAAGAAGCTAAAATAAGAAAGTTTGAGAATTAACATGAATATTCCTTCAGTAGAAAATTCCTTGAATACACTAAGCTCACTAATGTTAAAAATTAGCAATTTAATTTTAAACTCTGACAGTTGGAATTATATATCTCCCACAAAAAGAAATAGCACAAAGTATGTTATTAACATGAAAATTTTGAATTCATTTTTATTATGTGATGGTGGAATCTTTTAGTCCCTGACCAATAAAATCTTGGACATGTCCAAGAGAAAAAATGAAAAATTTAATATTTCTCATATGGGGTAGTTTTTAATCCAATGCACCAAGAAGTTCTATATTAAAAAATACCAACAGTTGAAACAAAATAGGTACTAAAGATGAAAGAGCACATTTGTTGTGGAAATATGGTGGAGAATCAGCAAAATCAGTAGAATAAGATTAGATTTACAACTAAGAAATTGAGATAATAAAGGACTATGAAAGAATTTAAAGAGTATGAAAACGAATAAAGATAATTGTAAACAAATACACACAATAAATATAGGACAAAATGTAGATTTTTAAAAAGACTTCATAAAAATGAATTATTAAAATAAAACACTAATTGGTAAGGAAAGTTGCAAATTGAATACAAAGAAAAGTAGTGAATGGAAAGATTCTAATTTTCTAATGTAAAATTAAAAGGTTAAAATTAAGTGTAAATATATTAAACAGAGGTGAAAAATGGAGTATTTGAAAATAATTAAACACATTGAGGTTCTAAGTCAAACTCAAGACATACATTCCTGAGGTGTCTTCAACAAAAATAGGAGAATTTTCCAGAATTGATGAAAATGAATTAATTCTTATTTGGAAAAGTGAACAATTTTAAACACAGAATGAAATGTATAAATGAAATTATCTGTAAACCAAAAGTAGTTAGATTGGCAGTGAGCTTTGAAAAAATACAAATTAATCATGTTCTCCACTATTGAACGTATGGTATAGATTTCTATAGTCGCTCAAAATTTTCTTTAAGAATGAGATTTTAGAATGATGCTGGTTAAAAATTTATTTAATAAAAAAATTATTTAATCCAAATAACTATTTTTCAAGCATGTAATCAAATAGTCGTGGAGATTGGAAAAGAAAATGAGCCATTGCAGACACTCAGAGTGGCTGCGGCACATTCATCATTTGGAGAACAAAAATACTGCAGTCTGGAAGGGAAAATAACAGTTCCGGTAATTGTTATTCACTCATTTATTGTGAGTGTATATTTATTGTAAAATCAGTTTCAGTTATGAGATTATATGAACTATATCTATTAAATTGTGAAAAACTTTATAAATTTCACAATTTTCTAAAGCATATTTTATTGCCAGATAAGTTTGTATTTTGGGCATATAACAATAAAGTTCAGAAAATTCGAGATCCAGAAATAGGAAAGTACAAAAGAGAAATCCAGTAGTTAGATTTTTCAGAAAGATCATAATCAAATTCAATCATTGAAGAGAAAATAGCAAAATAGCACACAATGTAAAGGAGAGCTGTGAGAGATGTATCACAAAAACAGGTACAGTGCCTGCATCAACAATTGTTTCTTTCATTATTATTTTTACTTTACAGATCAGGGTACTGAGGCTAAGTAATATTTATTCAAGGTCACTCGAGGAAATTTAAATAAAGAAGAAAAGAGACTTCAACCCAATAATTTGCACCATGTTTACATTATATATTTTTTAAAATTTTTGGTACAATTGAGAGCTAAAAATATTGGAAAGAATGCATACATTTACTTAATGAGTTAGGATATTCACTTGCCTGTCAAGGTGTCACCATAACCAAAGTCCTAAATGTACTCATCACATCCAAAATTTCCTGGTGTCTTTTGTTTGTTGTTCTTTGCTCAAAACACTTATGATGACATCCTTTACACATACTGTAAAGCACTTTACTGTTAAGTATAGGTACTATTTTGTACCCCAAATCTAGAAATCTTACTCACTTTGCATAAGAGAATACATATCTATAAATTCCACTGAGAAATATTTCGCTATTGACCCCTGCCGCAGCCCCAGCCAGCTACCACTCAATGTTTTGGTTCATGTGCTGTGGTCAGAGTGTAACCCCATGATCCAAATATGGCAAAGTGAAAGAGTTGTCACAATGGCTGGAGATGTTCCGGTCTTTAGGTAAGGCTTTCCTCTCATTAATGGATTAATACATTTATCAATAGGCTTAGCACACAGAGCTTGTCTCTTACCGCTGTGCTTCAGACTGCCATGTGACAACCAGCATTCTGCCTCCGGAGCAATCAAGGTGCAAGTCGCCATCTTGGAAGCAGAGAACATCTTTCACTGGCTATCATACTGTAATTAGCCCCCAGAAGAGTGAAAAATAAAGTGGCTATTTATAAAATACCCATTCTTTGGTATTCTGTTACAGCAGCGCGTACAGGCTGAGATTTTTGTGGGAAGGAAATCAAGTAGTCTGTTGTTCCATGATACATATTAAATGTATGTCATATATTCATTGCATATATATCTTAGTTACTTTCTCATTACTGGAACAAAATACCGGACACCCATACATTAAAGCAGAAAAGCTTTATTTTAGCGTGCAGTTCATAGAGTTTTAGTCCATAGCTGACTGACTGCGTAGCAGGGAAGCCAGGCGGAAGAGCACGGCAGAGGAGAAACAACCAAGTGCATGGCCCACAGGAAGCAGCGCAGCAAGTGTCCCTTTCTGTTCTGCCCAGGGTGTGAGCCTGCTGCTAGTGGCACCACTCAGTGTGGGGCTTTGGTCCAGCAAAGGCATCAGCCACACCCACAGCCATGCTGACTCTCAGTGCCCTGATCAGTGATCTCACACTCGGGGCCAGCACCTCCCCAAAGCTCCCATGCTCACAAGGCTTTGGTGTGGCACCTGGATACCAGCCACAGACTTTTGCCATCCTCAGACAACAGAATAAGAGATGACAATGGACAGTGATTTTGATGTGCACTTCCTTGATAATCAGTGTTATTGTTCAGTTTTTATACAACTGGTGAGCATTGGTATCTCTTTTTTGGAAAAACATAATTTTGTGTCTCATTTTAATGTTTTCTGCTGAATTGTAATTTTATTCCAAACTGTCACTGATTGAAGAGTTAAAGCCTTACTAAAGTGAAATTATTTCTGCTCTTACACTTATATTTTCTTGTTTTTGAATACAAGGGTTATATAACTTTAGTATCATAAAATAAGACAGTCCTCTTTTAAGGTGATAGACAAGATGCTCCTGGTACTGTCTCTG
The DNA here is from genome assembly GCA_004027295.1 of Dolichotis patagonum. Classification (NCBI taxonomy): domain Eukaryota; kingdom Metazoa; phylum Chordata; class Mammalia; order Rodentia; family Caviidae; genus Dolichotis; species Dolichotis patagonum. Next base: position 62,399 of record PVJX010002530.1, on the reverse strand, counting down.
TAAGCAAGCTTGTTGATTATCTATCACACACCAAACTAGCTTCACAAATGCTAAGGAAATCAAGTGACAGAGCATAATGCCTACTTTTAGTATAGAAAACAAAAAAACATATCAAAGAAAGTAGGATGAAGAGTTGCCTGTGACATATCTCCATCGGCTTTAAGAAGCCCAGTGCAGAGTGAGACCATATCCATCTGGAAGAAGGAGAGATGAAATCCAGGCCTTAGACTTTGAAAACCAGTACCAGAACCAAAACTGCCTGCTGGGGAAAGAGTCAGGAACCTATTGGTATGAGAATACACACTGACTGCCCATGGAACTGTTCTTCACATAGTGAATTGCCTCCACTATCCCTCTTGCAACCTTGGGCATCAGCGTGGAAAGCAAGACTAACAATTGGGAGCAGAGCTAAAACACCAGCAAAGGATTTTCCTTCAGAGCTCAGCGCCTGCTATGGTGAGATCCTCTATCCAGCAGAAACAAAATCACTGTTTGCAAGCTTGTGCTTATGGAGATTCTGTGTCATCTTAGTGTCAGAGAGAGAACAAATTGTCCAATTGTCCACATCAGGTCCAATTTTAGGAAAAGCCTTGGACACAGATCTTCTCCTCCCATGCAAATTCGCATGACCCAAGTTTGACCCATCTAAGTACTGACTTTAATGGCCAATGAATTATACTCACCGACTGGTCTCCTGTCTTGGGCAGCTATCACAGACTTCTTACAGCTGAGACTCTAGAACTTCCCTGCTGCCAGGAAGATACTTTATTCCTCAGTAAGACAGACTCACGTTTTTGCCTGTATCATCGACAACTGAAAATCTAAGGGATGCAGCAAAAGCAACTAAAAGTAAAATGAATGGGACACAATGTTTAGAGCAAGAAATACCTACACTGAAAATCAGGTAAGTTTCAAACTATAACTGAAGAAGCTATACATATAACAAAGTACATAATTAGTAGAAGGAAAAAAGTAACAAAGATCAGAACAGAAATAAAAGAAACAAAGATCAAAGAAACAATAGACAAGATCAGTGAAATTTAGAACTCTTTTGTTTTGTTTTTCTTCTGTTTTGCAACAATGAACAAAATGGAAAACGTGGACAGACAAGTAACAAGCACTTGTGTTTTCAAAGATTTCAGTCCATGGTCTTTCAGTCCTATGGCTTACGGTCCTTGACAAGGCAGTACCTCAGGGCAGACGCACATGGTGGAGGAAAGCTGAAGACGAAAGAGAGGGCGTGGTGCCCATCCGCACCCGAAGGCACGCCCCCAAGGGCGGCGCTTCCTTCCTCTCCTCTCCACCCCCCGAAGTGAAGCAACAGAACAACATCCAACAGAACAGCATCCCGTGCTCTTGGACCCTCGACAGTTGGGTTTTGGGGAGACGTTTAAGATCCAAACCATAACAGAGACGATCCAAAGAAAGCAATCAGGTAGTAACGATATAAAAAACAGGAAAAGATTTCGAATATTTTCACCATAGTCTGATAAATGTCGAAGGAGATAGAAACATTTACAGCAGTTTAATCACTACATAATACATATAGCTGTTGAAAATTGACATGCACACAATTTCTGTATTTTTGAAGTTCAAACATCAATTTAGAAACTTTATAAAGGAAATTAAAGTAATATGAAACATAAAGAATTGTATTAAATTATAGTCTAAGTAAATAAAGTGAAAGGCAGCTTATTTCCATTTTAATGGTCAACCACACACAAAAGTTTCCGTGTGAATTGAAGAACCATGCACAAAAGCAGTATTTAAGGCTTTAAAAATGTATGAAAATATTCCAATAGCATTATATTAAGCAAAACTTTCCAAATAATGAATAAAAGTTATAAAGAATACAGAACATTAATTTGAATAATTAATAAAAAATTTAAAAAAGTAAAAATATTAAAATTATTATCAATGTCCCCCAAAACTTCTCTTTCTTTGGTACCAGGGATCAAACTCATGATGCATGCTTGCAAGGCAGGTACCTGTGCTGCTGAGCTAAATCCCCAGCCCCCAAAATTTTAAGTAACAAATACAGATGGAAAGTTACACATAACTAATGAAGACATATATCTCATATGTATGAAGGACTAGAATTTAAAACCAAGTTGGCAACTCAAAAGATAAAATGGTGAATAAAACTGAGCAAACAACTCAGTAGGAAGGAAATCTGGGTGCTGGATAAACACAAACAATATTAATTTTCCTAATAATCCAATGTATGGACATAAGAAAATAATCAAATACGAATTCATATACATAAAATTTTTAAAAGTTATCTAGTATTGGCCAGCATTAGTCAAGCAAAGAAGTTAAAAAATACTGTACTTAATTCTACATTGATGAAACTGATTTGACTTATTAATTGGAACATACATTCTGAAGCAAAATTCTAGGTAGATATACTAATGAAACCCATGTACAGAGAGCCATGTAAGATATCTTCATAAATTGTTTTAATAATGTAAACATTAGAAAGAAACAAATTGGAAATAGACAAATTGTTCTAGTCACACTGTAAAAGAGTTAAGAATATAGATAAGCACCAACAGTTTCATACTGAGTGATTAAAGCAAACTGTGTAATACATGTTGTCACTTAAATAAATTTTCAGTACATGCTTATGGTTTGCCAGTACACGTTGTACCGATTACCCATGATTGTTAACTTGACGTGGTTGTTAACTTAAGACATTTCTGGAGAGATGATTGGATATGGAGATTTGTAATAATCAGTGAACCATAGCTGGTTTCAATCTGCATGGGCTGCAGGGGGGCTGCCTTAGTGGAGGAGGATTAGCAGGAGGGTAGGGACCTTAGAAATGGTACCTGGTCCCTACTCCTCCTTCTTGACTCTTCTATTCTCCACTTCCCAGATGCTGTAAGTTAAAAGGTCTCCTCCACTCAGCTCCTCTATCTGATCTACTTCCTTTGAAGCTAGCTGACTGCGGCTTAGAATCTTTGAAACAGTGAGCCAATACAAATTTATTATTTCACTGTCTCAATCTATCAGTGCAACATAGAATAAGAAAAAGAACCAAATGTATTTAATGTTTCATTTATCTTTTTCCCTAACAGTGTAGCTCTGATGTTCATTAAATATTTATTGAGCAAGGAAATGTCTGAATCTTAACTCTTGGGCACATATTATATTTTTCTGGTCGTTGTAAACTTAACTACCTAAAATTTTTCTTTGAAAAAACTGACATTTATTTAGCTCTTTTATTTTATTGTGTGTATTTTATTATATTTACTTATTTTGGTTTTTGAGTCAGAGTCTTGCTACACAGTTCTGGCTGGTCTTAAAGTCACTATGTAGCCCAGTCTGGCCTTGAACTCATGGTGATCCTCCTGCCTCAGCTTCCCAAGTGCTGGAATTATAGGCATGCACCACCACATATTAAATTATCATAAATGGCTTTTTAAACTTAACTGAATAATCCATTGTCTGAGTCCCTTTTCTCATGGGTCAGCCAGCTCTGAAGGAAACAGCATGGCGGAAACGTCTGCCGTGGAGAATCACTGCTCACCTTGTGGAAGCCAGGAAGCTAGGAGAGAGGAGAGGCCTTGAGGAAGCAGGCGCCCTTCCAAGCCATGCCCCGGGGAACTATCTTCTCCAGTCAGGTCCCAACTCACAACACTTAACGCTGAGCTTTTATGGATTCGTCAGTGGATCAAATCACTGATGCTCTGAGCACCCACGATTCACTCAAATTTTCCAAGACCAAAAGCCGCACCTCTGAAGGCTTGAGGTTTTGGGCTTTAGATATGAAACAGTTATCATCTCCTTCCTAAAGGTGCCATGCTCATTTATGAAGCACAAATTTATCTATTAATTCCTTTTTGTGTTTTATTGTTTCTTATTTTCTCTTGCATACACCACACTATTTTAATGTTTCTGTAAAATGAATCTTGTTTTATTTTTTTAAACAAAGAATATAGGTCTTTTTAAAAAAAATTCCAAGTAAACTTTGAAATTACTATTAAAATGTTTAAAAAGCCTGCATCTGTAAAGCCACGTGCGGTGGTGCAAGCCTGTGCCTCAGCACGAAGTGGACACATACAAGCCAACGGTACTTAGTGTGTAAAACATGTAGGTCTCCCCGGCCACCTTCAACTGGCTCAAACGTCCGGCATACTTTTTATCTAAGAGCCTCATGGTTATGAAAAGAAAGTGCACCTTTTTTAATGCTTCTCTTTGCTGGTGCTGTCTTTTAAAGCCATGCACCTGGTGATTATCTACTGTAGTGATTTGTGCATGTCTTTCCCCCAAGGTTTTTCTGAACTGCTTTAATCCTAGCCAGACCCACTCAAAGCAGCAATTTATTTGAAGGCTGACATGTTTCTCTTGTTTAAGGAAAGCAATGGAATATTTGGAATATGAAATTCAGGAAAATGTTCTTCAAGTGGTCACCTCTACGCCCAAGGTGGGTTACGCTGACTTGGTAGTCAGGAAATAAGATGGTAGAGAGACTCTTGGTGGAAGGTATGGGTGCAGTCTGCATTCATAATTGCAGCTCTTACCTATGCCTTTCCGTTCTTGCTCTGAGGAAGCCAATGTAAAATTTTACCATACACAAGTTTAAAACTCATTATTTATGATGTTTAGAAGGTAAATCATTATTGATCAGATTTTACAGTTTTTACTGGAATTTTGTTTGTATTCAACTCCTGGAACTGAACACAGGTCATATTTGCTTAGGACTCTCCTGTTATATATCTATTTTCTTTGAAGAAGTAAGTATTAATTATATGGGTTTTATACTAAGCAGTTTAGTGAAAAATTAAATCAGCCCCTGCTGATAGGTGAAAATGAGTTCATATGAAATATTGTAATATATTTCTACGTGATAAAGAACAAATAACTCAAAGTCTTCAGGAGTATTTTAGTGCAATTATACAAGAGTTCATGAATTATTTATATTCAGTTGCAAAGAAGAAATGGTATTCTTCCTAGGTGGCATGAATATGATTGAAATACATTATGCACATTGAACTCCTCCCCCAAACATGCGAAATTAAGGAGGTGAGAGGAAATGACTGAACCACTTTTTGTGCAAGTCTAAAGCTGTCCAAAAAAATACGTTAGTTTGTATAGACAATATGTACTACTATGTACTAATAAAAGTGTGGTAGAAATAGAGACTGTTCTGTAAGCAAGATAAGATCTTAAAATATGTCATTGGAATGATTATTTCTCATCATACTGTCGTCAATGAGCTGCCATAGCATTTCATCGCCTGTTAGGAGAAAACGAATCATGGGAACCCTTGGCGCGGGAGGGATTTATTGACTGAGCTGTCTGCACTGTTACAGAGTGTGAGCAGAAACCTGCTTCCTTCACGTGCACTTCACCTTCGTGTCTCAGCTGTGCTTAGCAATAAATGCCAGATGGCACAAAGACAGCAATTGATTACTACTCAGAACAATGTCACCCACCAGAGCAGCCTACAGACAAACTGACAATGACAATGCTATGTTCCTAGGCCAGAATAAAGAGCCCCTTTAAGTAGATTTATGGATGTGTTTTTAAAATGTGTAATGTTTAGAACTTTTACCTAAGGACACAGCTGCAAAATTAATTCTGTAACCAGGCATGTTTTGCTAAAATCTTAATATATAGATGTCTTGTGTACAGAGCTAGAAATGTATAACATTTTCCATTTAGTGCCATTTGAATCCAAAGTTTTCCAAATTCTACTTTTAAAATGCATCCTTAAACAACTTTATGTGATGACCAGATAACATCATAAGCTTGGTCCAGAGAAAGGCAGTAGAAAAACTGCCTGAAAGATTCTGGAATTCACAAGCTGTCGGCATGGGTTATCTGTTCACGGAGAACTTCTTTCACGAGTCAGTCCCGTTTTTATACACGGCATTTATCATCACATTTGGCATCATCTTTGCAGCGTATCTCTGATTGCTCACACTCAAACCACGGCCTTGGGTTGTTTCTGGTGGCCGAGAATAAGTGTCTGTCTTTGCAAGCTACACAGGCCACGTTACTCAATTTAGCTTTGATAAGCAAGTCCTCTTTACTGTTCTTCAAAAAATTTTACTGAGAAACATCTTGATTGTTGTAGCTTATTTTCAAATTTATTTAAAGAGATTCTGGTATAATAAAATCCTTGTTTCAAAAATTCTTGTTTCAAAAAATACAGCCTATTGCTGCTTTTATGCAGGGCGTGAATTTCTCCTGACCACTGTTTCTGATAAAGAGTATATTTACTTAGGTGCAAATATAAAATTACCTTCGATAGAAAATCAATGTACTCATCTAAGCTGTTACTGAAGTGTCTCACTCACTATAAGAAGGGATATACTTTGAAGACATGAGAGTATTATTGGAAAAGACAGACCATGGACTGCATTCCTTTTGGGTTTTATATTTTACTTCTAACAATGTAATTCTATTGTCTATAACTAACCTAATTCTCTCTTGGCACACATACTCTTTTTTCTTTCTCTCTCTCTCTCTCTTTTTTTTTTTTTTTTTTTTTGGTACCAGAACTCAGGACCTCACACTTTCTAGGCAGGAGGTTATGCCACTGAGCTAAATCCCTAGTGACACACATATTCTTCTTGTTGGTGGAACAGAGGAGTGGGCTTAAATTTGCTTATTAAATACAATTTGACCTTCTCTGGTAAGATCTGGTTATTTCCATTTAAACATACTACAAATACAAAGCTAAAACATACCATTAGGATCATTTTTCTGCTTCAAAGAGTCTCTGCCCGATAGGAGTTTTCAGAATTCAGTGCTTTGTCATATGGTTTGGATCTTAAATATCCACCATGTTAAAGTGCTGCCTTCATGTGATAATAAACGCCTTCAGCAAAGACAGGACTTACTCATGAAAGACATTCTCTGTGAACAGATAACCCGTGCTGACAGCTTGTGAATTCCTGATACGTTAAAGGGTTAAAGGCTTGGTCCTCAGTCGAGTGCTGTTCCAGACTGGGGCCTTTTGGATTTGACTGGACCATAAGGGCACTGAGTTTGTGAATGTATTAATCCATTTATCATTTCACGGTTATCAGGTTTTGAGGGAAGAACTGTGTTACAAAGCGAACTCTTTCTCTGTGCTTCCTGGTGCTAAGAGGTAAGAAGCTCTCTTCTACCATGTTCATCTGTTATGAGGCACTGCCTCACTGCAGGGCTAAAAGCACTGGGCTAGGTGACCACGGACTAAACCCTGCACCTGTAAGCTGGAATAAGCCTTCCTCCCTTTTGACTGGTTTGTCTCAGGCACTCTGTCTCAGCGATGGAAAGCTGACTAACACACTGGGTGAAGGTAAACCTCCTAATTTTCTCGGGACGTACTATCGACTCATCTTTCTGCCTCACTGGCCTTCACACTGCCGGTTGCTCTTGAATTCCTGTCTGCTAATGGTTTCCCAATCTTTCCTTGTTTTAGATCCTTAGGTTGGCGCTTACTGGTCATAATCCTGAAGTTTGTCGTAGTCTCAGATCACAAAGTTACTATATGTCCTCTGTCTGTTATTCCAGTCTGGAGAACTTTGTAGGCCACGTGTCTTGGTCTCACCACAGAATAAAGGTGAGAATGAGGCACCTTGTAGCTCCTGCCTGCTTGAGCCAAGCTCGAAGGTCCCTGTGGCACATTCTCCTCTCTCGTCCACACTCGTCCAGCTGCAATTCCTGCCATTCTATGGTTTGCATGCACTTCGAGGACAAGGTGTTCTTTCTATTTCAGCCTTCACCCTTCCTTGGACTTGTCTCCTCCCCAGCCCAATTTAAGGCCTTGTGTCTATTATCAAAGACGTCTTCCATATTGTAACAAGTTTCTGTTGTGTACATTTGTACTCTTGTCCTTGATGAAACATTTATCCTGTAACTTACATTTAGGCTGTCCTGATATCACTTACATGCTACCTCCTCTCTATACTTTGAATTTGGCAAAAAGCTATGCTCACACCTTCAAGTTTTGTCTTGATGTTACTTTTGAGTAACTTCCAAATTTCAGGAAGGATAACCATTGTGCTTATTATATTTCTATATGTCACAAATGTTCATTTCGAATATAGAAACATGAAGTCTAATATTTAATATATGCATAGATGACAGCTTCTCATTTGCGAACAACAAATACATTATTTAAATTGTATTTAATTTTCCTCTGACATATATATGAATCCAATATGATACAAATGAGATTACTGGGAGTAGAATTCTGTTAGTTTAACTTTCAAGTTATTAGCACAGTTTCCTTCAACCTCAGTAAGACGCTACTTACGTGGAAGAGACGCATTTTATCCTGGACATTTCCCTTCACTTGGAGTCATTTCTCCAAGTCTAACTAGGTGAAATCCAAGAGCTAGCTGTTGTTTGCACATGTGAACACTAGAGGGCACTATGTCTTACCCAAGAACAGTCCTTTTCAAAGTAATTGTGGCTCAGAATTACCTGAAAGACATATTAAAGAGATTTATGGGTTCCTTCCTTACAGCATCAGATTCAGTGGGCAGGTCAGGGGTGAGTGCAAGAATTTATGTTTCCCTGACAAACAGCTTTGCCACTGTCCCAGTCAGAGCTTTATTTGAGCAGTTGTGTATCACTGTGGCATTGTGAGTTATAACAGCATCTGATTCAAGAGTGATACAAATGTCCTAGTCTTGAATAATGGGAAGACTCAGTGTGATATGCCTCTCTGACTTCTTAAGACTTTTGAAAAGTGGCTTAGCGTCTACATTCTCACAGCTGCAAAATTTGTCTTGCCCAGGTCCTGAATCAAATATTTCTCTGCAAATTTTAGACTTTTCAAATGTTCTGTAGGACACACAGTTTGAGATACTGCTGTAGAAATTTGTACTATGTATTTAAAAAGAGGTTCCATATATTTCAAGCTCACAGTCCAAGAAAGAAGATTTAAAACTGTTGGCTAAGTCTTTCCTTGTTTTCTGTTTTACATTTTCTCCTGAATATTCTGCTCTCTTTTATATGTGTTTATGTAAGTGTCTGTTTGGCTGAAAAGCCATGCTTAGGTTTTAAGGACTAGAATTTATCCTTGAATTGGTAATGTCTCTGTGGTACAGATGTAAATCCTAACAAGTAACGGGTCCAGGGCTGGACTCTACAGTTCAGTCAGGACAGTCATTCCAGTACTTAAAGATTTAGCTTCATGCATATGTGGTGTTACTAAGGAGGCTCTTGTGAGTTCCATATGTAAAAACTGATGTGTTTGCATTGGCAATTTTGAAATAAGTCATAAAAAACTGTGCACCGTAGGTGAAAATCTCTTCTGTATGTTAATTCATGTACAATCTACAGAAAATTGTTGGCCAAATTCCTCGACAGACATCAAGAAGAAGCGTAACCTACATAACTATTGAGCCCAGCACGTGGAAGGCACGTGCTTTTGTGGGAGTGGGTGCATTTCAAGCCTTACTGTGCACTCTTTGCACCTCTGTGGGGGTGCAGTGGTCTACACTAGCAAAGCTCATGGTCCTGGACTGCATCTCTGTATGTGGCCTCCACAAGTCTCAGCCCTTTTTGCAATTTAATTATTTTCTTCTAGTCAATTTTTCAAGCCAGATTATCCATCAGCAGTGTCTTCCTGGAGCTAAGTCATGTGTCTTCCTTTATCATTTCTCTATTTCATTGATACAAACTTATTCATGCTAAATTACATCTCTTCTCTTTTGCCTTTCAAGACTGTTATTTTTTCACAAAGACCAAGTTTTGTAAAGAAAAAGTTTTCACTTTAATATATGTCCAAAAAAAGCTTACATTTAATATTTTTTCTTATTCTATTTCTCCTACAATAAGCATAAAGTTTCTTGAGAGAGTATGCACAGCATAGGACTAGGTCCTTAGATGTAGAAAAGCAGTGACTTTTTATTCATTGCTGTAATTCTGGATAAAGATTAGTTAACATTAAACAATTAACTTAAAAATACAGAAACCAGTATTTTTTAAACAAAGCTCCATGTCAGAATAATATCATGGGAAAATAAGACCCTCTTGATAGTCAGAAGCATATGATCATTCCAACACAATGTTTCCTTCTTAGATAGACATGAGGTTATATGATAACTTTAGTACCAATAATTAGGACAGCAATTTGTATATTAATGCAGTTAGTATATTTTCATTAAATGGGTTAAAGCACAAGGAGAAGTATACTCTGAGGAGCCTGCTCTCTTTGAATTTTTGCACTCAGAAAATGACTATATGCTTGAGAACTGGTGATTAATTGGGCAGAACTTTTCAAAGTTTTGTAACTTCTTACAATATATTTAGAAACTATTGAGTCCAAATTATCTTTTACATGAGCAATATCTACTAATATTTGCAGTGTGAGAATTTATATTTGTTAATTCATTTAAACTTCAGCGATAAACTCAGATGTTAACCTTAATGTAAAATAACTACATTTTCAAATCAGAAAAATATTCAGCCAGAATATTGGTATTGTTTTACATTTTGAAAAATTTTACCAAAATCTGTATCAACAGAAGTCAACTAGATTTTTATGTCAGCCTCTAAATTTAGTTTGTTGTGATGTCACATTTCTAGTAGCTCTGAGAACTCCTTTACACTTAAGAGATAAAAGAATGTGAAAGACAAAGAAGGTCACAGTGCTTTGGAAAGAGTTATGTCATATGATGTTGTTGAAAAATTTTCAGAAATACTCAGGGATCCTAGGATTTCTCTTCGAAAATTGTTGGTTCAATTATTAATAGCTTTGTTGTTTTGTTAGAGCCATTACACACAAACCTTGGCATAAGAAAGATATGTAAGAGTAAACAGTGAGGAAATGGGTAGAGAAAAATGCGTTGAACACGATCGCTTCCCTCCCTCTCTGCTTTATTTGTCCCCTCATAACCTGTCCACCTATTTTATGTTTTTCTTAGAGTGGTGCAGTTATTTGAAATATAAATTGAAGCCTGAAAACCATAACCGCTATTATTTTATATTGACTAAAATGGTATTACTATATTTTTCTTGATAGAAAAGGTACAATTTATGACCCCAAAAGAAGAATTACATAATTGTAGAATTTGTCAGTTCCAATTTCAATACTAGTATGTTTCATGCCAATAAAAGATTTTGATTATTTAATAATTTTATAATCAAGACAGAAAAATTATGGCATATCAAAAAATTTATACCTAGAGAAAGTTAATCTCAAATGTACCTGCTAGAAAATGTTTATAATTCAGTAAAGGAATATAAAAGACAGGTTGTGCAGAAATCGGCTCACAATACATCAGTATTAGCTTATAGACTAAAGTTTAATAACTGCCAATATATTTAATATATACATAGATGAGAGTTTCTCATTTGGAATACAGAAACATAAAGTTAAAATAATCAGTAACATTCATACATGTTCAAAAGTGTTAGAAAGTGATCCCACTGAATTTTTTGAAAGTGTGTGAATGAATGGTGATATTTGAGACACACACAGCAGAGTAGATATGAATGAAGTAAAATATAGAATGCGATGGAATCTATATATTTTTCATCATAATAAATTAGAGAAACTCAGATACCAGATTCAGATATTCAAGTATTAAAGCTTTGAATATTTCAAACAACTAGGAAACATATTGTTATGGCCTGTGCTTTCGCTAGCTATTTGTATTCATATTCTGTCAAGTGATTTATCTGCTGTCCTCAGAAATCATCACTCAACATTCCAAGTCACTAGCTCTCTGTTTATATTATCTTAAAGTCCTCTACAACTCAAGTTTGATTAGTCTTGTGCCTTTGAATAAAAGCTTTTCATTCTGAATAGTCCATTTATCTGTTATTCTGTAACCTGTTTTTCAAGGAGAACTGATATAGCCCCACAATTCATAAATCTTGATACCAACATTTATTTTTCACTTGGACACAGTTTTCTCCATATAAGAAAATTAAGTTTTTCTCCTGACAACCTGGAGAGCTCTGCAGTTGAAACTTAAAATTGGATTGAAACTTGAAAACCAAGTATTGCAAACACCTTTAAGTTTAGAGTCTTTCATAATTTGTTACTAAAATGAATAAATTCTCAATTGATCTGTTCTACCAAATTTTTTATCTAGTAATATTTTCCCTTAAGTACAAGAGCCACTAAGTATAATAAATATATTAACTAGGAAGTACATCACTGCTGAAGTGAAGCACCATAGCTAAACATATACTGAAAGAATCTCCTCCTTATGAAAGGCTTTCCCAACAGAAGGCTCTGTCGTTCTCTGAATGTACAAGTGGTGTGTGACCATGAACATCTCATTATAAGCATCTGTGCAAAGTGTCTAGATTCATGCCATAATTCCTACATATTGGATAATTTATCATAGTGCCATCTGCTTAAGAAACATAGTTGCCAACATGGATAGATTATCAGCAAAATAAATTATTTTGTGTCTTTGTGTAAATGCTTTTGATGAAATATGTATGAAAATTCTTTATACATCATTAGTTTTTAAAAGCCCAGTAATGTTATAAAGATGGAATAATTGTAGAATTTATGTATAATGTCAGTTAAAGCAATAACTCTCAACCAAATGTTAACCAATTATCTGTTGTTCTGGTCAATTCATGAGGTACAAATGTATGAAAACTATAACCATGGCAAATTCTTTAGCAAACAGATTACTTGGCATGACTTTTCTTCTGCCTTTAGTAACTCATATTGGTAAAACTTAGGGATCATATATATACATATACGTAATGTATATATGTTTAATTTATATGTGAACTTTCTTTTTTCAATTTACATGTAGTCATAATATTTTCTTTTAGTACTGATGAAAGATGATAGTATAAGTGAAAAAAATATAAATAGTGAAGAGAAGCCACATTTTCTATCTCACAGATCTTTTAAAAAATGCGCCTTAAACTAAAGCTTATAAGGAATCTGACCCTAAAGGATTTTGAAAATATCTATTCCAAATTCTTTGCTATATGGACCAAATTTGTTAATCAGAGTGGTTACTTGTTTACTCTGACACAAATAAATGTATCATTCAAATGTATTCAGGAAATAGAACTACTAGTTTTTGGGAATGTATAGTAATATACAATTTATGCATTTATTTTACTTTTATTTTATTACCATATTTGCAGTAAATAATAGTTGCATTCTTTGTGGGGAACTGACACATGTTTGTACCACATCTCCATAATTTTTGTTCTTATTCCCCTCCCACTCTAACCCTACACTCTTTTTGATCCCATTCCCATTTAAAAAATCTATCTCTCTACTTCCTATTATGTCCTTTGATTTCACTCTTTATATTTTGGGATTATCTTGTAAAATGAATCATGCAATATTTAAGCTTATATAACTGATTTATTTCACTTAATATCATGGTATCAAGGTACTTTATCCATTTTCCTACAAATGACATGTTTATCTTTCTTTTTTTATTTTAAAGAGAAAAAACAGAAATATCAAGATGCAAACAAAAACAACAAAAACAACAACAAAAGCTAAATGATGACAACAGCAACAACAACAAAAAACAATGGCAATATAGGATTTCAAAACACTATGATAGTTTTTTTAACAATGGTTGCTATATTACATGTGGTTATCCTCAAAGTAATTGCTCTGGCTACCAGATACAGGCATGCAAGATTTATCAAACAAAAAATTTCCCTGTAAGCATTCTTTTTCCCTTTTACTGTATCTATTGTAACTTTTGGATCTTACTGTTTCAGTTTTTTACACTAGCAAGACAATACAGTGTTTACACATGCAAGTGTGATTTATTTCACTTATAAGTATGGTCTAGTTGAATCCATTTACCTATAAAAGCCTCAAGTTTGTCATTCTTTATGGCTGAGTAGTATTCTATTATATAAAAATACCACATATTTTTTTATCCATTCTTCAGTTGATGGACATTTCAGTTGTTTCCAAGATCTGGCTATTGCAAATTGTGCTGCTATTAACATGGGTGCACATATATTGCTGTGATAGGATGTTTATTGATTCTGGGAAGTACTTTCCATGAAGTTGGGTTTCTGTTGATGAACTCTCAGCCTACCAATATGTCCTCCAGATTTTTATGTATTTTTTTCTGGAAGGTTTAGTGTTTCTATCTTAATATTTAGACCATTTTGACTTTAGTTTAGTGCATGGTGATAGACATGGGTCTAGTTTATGTTTTCGGCATGTAGAAAGCTGATTTTGCCAACAGCACTTATTAAAGAGGTTGTCTTTCTTCCAGTGAATATCTTTTCTCCTTTGTCAAAGATAAGGTGGTTGAGTGTGTTTGTAGTAGTGTCTGTATCTTTTGTTCTGATCCTTGATGCTCAGGTCTCTTTGTTTTTGCCAGTACCACACCAATTTTATTATAGCAGCTTTGTAGTATAATTACAAATCTGGCATTATGATTCCTCCTACTTTGCCTATGTTGTTAAAATTGCCTGTGCTATTCTAGGTCTCCTATACTTCCTTATGAATTTTAAGAATGTTTTCTCTAGATCCATTAGGTATGATAATGCTACTTTGATAACGCTTTAAATCTGCATTACATTTTTGGGAGTATGGCCATTTTCACAATGTTGATTCTTCCTATCCATGAGCAAGAGATATCTTTCCCTTTTCTGAATTCTTTTTCAAATTAGTTTTTCCAAATACTGTAATTTTCAATGTACAAATCTTTTAATTTCTTTTAAATTGATTCTTTTTTCATTTCTTTGGACATTATTGTGAAGTGTGTGGTTTCCATAATTTCTCCCTCAGTGAAGTTTTCTGTGTATAAGAATGCTATACCCAGCTACACTGCTACACTGCTAAATTTGCTTATTAGGTCTAGAAGCCTATTGGGGGAGTTTGGCGGGTTTTCTATGTAGAGTACCATGTCATCTGCAAAGAATGATAAATGAACTTCTTTCTTTCCTACCTTTATGCATCTTATTTCTCTTTCTTGTCTAACTGGTCTAGTTAATGTTTCCAGAACGATGCTGAACAGAAGTGTCTCATTCCTAATTTTAGAGCAAAAGCTTTCAGTTTTTGATCATTTTGTATGATGTTGACTATTGGTTTGTCATAGATGGCTTTTATCAAATTGAGGTAAAGATCATCTATTCTGGCTTTCTCTAGGGTTTTAACATTAATGAGTGTGGGACTTTATTATCAAAAACTTTTTATAAACTTCTTAATGATTTGCAGCACACTGTTTGCTAGTATTTTATTGAGAATTTTTGCACATATGTTCACTAGAGTGATTAGCCTAAAATTTTCCTTTTTAGATGGGTCTTTCTTGCATTTTGGTATCACGGTAATATTTGTGTTCCAGGATGAATTCAGAATTGCTTCCCTTTTAATTTCTTTAAAGAGTTTGAAGAAAATTGATATTAAATCATCTCTAAATTTGTTACAGAATTCAGCTATGAATCTATGAGGACTTGGGCTTTTTGTTGCTGTTTTTAATTACATTTTCAATATCATTAACTGATATTCAACTATTCAGGAGTTTTATAGCTTCTTGGTCCAGCTTTGATTATTTGTATGATTTAGGAATCTGTCTTTTTCTTCTGTGTTTTTGAATCTATGAGAGTAAAGCTTTTCAAACTAGGTATTGAAGATCTTCCATGTTTACACAGGATCTGTAGTGATTTCAACCTTTTTATTCATTATTGCATGAATTTGAGTTTTTCTTTCATTTTTTTTTTGAGAAGGTTGGCTAGGGTTTATTGATTGCATTAATTTTTTAAAGAACCAACATTTCAATTCATTAATTGTTTATATGGGTTTCTTAGTTTCAATTGCATTCTTTTCTGCTCTGGTCTTTATAATTTCCTCTCTTCTATAGACTTGGGGTTGACTTGTTTGAACTTTTTCTAGAACTTTGAGGTGCAGCATTAAATTTCTTGTGTTCATTCTCTTTTCCTGGTGAGGATTCACCACTCTAAATTTCCCTCTGAGAACTGCTTTCGTTGTGTCCAACAAGTTCAGTAAGTTGTATTTGAATTTTCATTTGATTGTCTATATTGTTAAATTTCTTCTTTAATTTCCTCTGTGACACATTAGTTGTTCAGCAGGGTGCTATTTAATTTCCACATATTTATTGTGCTTTTGTAGTTTCTTTTGTCACTAATTTCCTATTTCAGTTCACTATGGTCAGATAATATGCCTGGAATAATTCCAGTTCCTTTGCATTTACTTAAGCATGTTCTGTGGGTAAGTATATGGTCTATTAGAGAATATCCCACTTGCAGCTGAGAAGTATATGTAGTCTGATGTTTAGTGGAACACTTTGTATATATCTACTAAGTTCATTTGTTTACAGATTTCATTTAGTTCTGTTATTTCTTTGCTTATTTTTTGTCTAATTGGTCTGTTTCTTTGTATCGGTAGAATGTTAAGGTCCCCTATTATAATTGTATTATTGCTTATTTGTTTTTTCATGTCTATTAATATTTGTCTTACATAGTTAGGTGCTCCATTTTTGGTGCACAGATGTTTAAGATTGTTATCTCTTCCTCTTAAAGTTTTTCCCTAACAACTATGTAGTGACCTTCTTTATCTCTTTGGATCCTTCTTGGTTTGAAGTTCACATTGTCTGCAAACAGAACAGCTACCCCCACTTTTTGAGGGGTTCCTGTTGCATCAAGTATTGTTTTCCATCCTTTGACTTTCAGTCTGTGAGTGTCCTTTTGGGTTAGATGGGTTTCTTGTAGACAGCATATGGTTGGCTGTTGTTTCTTGATCCATCCTGACAGTCTGTTTGTTTTATGTGGTGAATTGAGGCCATTTACATTAATGGTTATAACTGTTATATATTGGTTGATTGTTGACATGTTATCTTTCTGTTGTTGTATCTTTACCTTTCCATTCTGCTTAATTGTCTGCCTTGCTTAGTGGTTTATTTCCCATGTGTATCTAGAATGTCTTTCAGTATTCTTTGAGGATTGGTTTTGTGATCATGAATTTCTTCAGATGTTCTTTGTCATGGAAGTATCTTATTTCTCCACCATTTTGAAGGCTTCATTCTGCCAGTCTGATTCTTTTGATTGGTGAACTGAGGCAATTTATATTAATAGTTTTAACTGATAAATATTGATGTGTCTTTGTCATGTCATCTTTCTGCTGTTCATTGCCTATTTTCCCTCTCTGTTTAATTGCTTGTCTTGCTTGTTGGTTTCTTTCTGTTGTTTTTTGTGTAATTGTGGTCATTTTTTCCTTTTCTGGAATGTCTTTTGGTACTCTTTGTAGGGTTGGTTGGGTGGTTATGAAGTTCTTTAGTTTTTCTTTGCTATAGAAGTATCTTATTTCCCCATTAATTTTGCACTAATAATACTATTGCAGGGTTCATCAATCTGGGTTGGAAGTTGTTTTCTTTTAGTACTTAAAATACTTAACTCCATGCTTTTCTTGACTTGATGGTTTGTGTTGACAAGTTTACCATGATTCTGATAGGCTTTCCTTTATAGGTGGTCAGTTTCTTTTCTCTAACAGCTTTTAGTATTCTGTTTGTGTGTTGAATTTCTGGGATCTTGACTATTATATGTCGAGGTATGGATTTATTTTGATTATGACTAATCAGAGTTCTATATGCCTCACTTATCTGTATAACTGGTTAATGTTTATGAATATTTGTAAGATTTTCTGTTACTACTTCTGCAGTCATTTTATGTTGTTTGTGTTGTCACCTTTTTCACTGACACCTATCAAACATATTGTTTTTCATTGCATCATGTTGCAGCTGTTAAATTGTTGTTTACTAATCCCTTGTTATTTTTAGGAGATCTTTCTTTTCATCATCACTAACCACAATCCTATCTTCAAAGTCTGTGTGTCTGTCTTCAATATCGTTGATGCAGTTTGTCAGCTTTCGATGGAATTTTTGATTTCTTGGATATCACGAGAATCTGTTGCATGTATTCTAATTGTTTCCTGTATTGTTCATTCAAAGTTTCTATCATTTTTCTATGCTTCTCTGTTTTCTTAATCTATGTCTTCTTTGGGCATACTCACCAGTTCTTTCATTATGTTTATCATTTCTGTATTTACCTGAGAAATTGTTTCTAGTCTGATTTCCTGGAGTTGTTTCTTTACTTCTGTTGCTATTATTTCAGAAATTTCAGGTGTGTATTCTAATTTCATCCATGTCTATGTCTCTTGTACTGGATCTGGATGGGCTGGAAGTTTGAGATGGCATTTTGTTATTTCATTTTGACATTTTCCTGTGTTCCTCTGATTCAGTAAGATGCCAAGCCCTGGTTCCTTCCTGCACTGGCTGTCTGTCTGGCAGCAGGACTTACTGAGGATTGCCAATGGCTATGGGTCACTGGGTGTGGTCTTCTGGTCCCTGTGGCTTCAGAGATGGTATGTCTGGGCATCCCTGTCCCCATCGGTCTTATCAAGGGCTCACAGATGACTTCAGGTCACTAGGCATACACCTCTAGTCCCTGCAGGTGTCAGAGGCGGTTCCCCAGAGTGGGCAGGTTGCAGGGTGCAGACTTCCAATCCCTTCAGGACTCAGTGAGGATTCCTGGATGACTGTGGGTGGGCTTAGACTCCCAGTCTCCACAGACCTCAGAGATAGTTCCTGAGTGTGGGTAGTATTCTGGGCACAGACTACCAAACCTCGCAGGCCTCATCAAGGGTTCCTGGGTGACTATGTATTGTCATATGCAGTTTTCCAGTCCCCAGGAACTTCCCCTAAGGTCCCTAGGTGTGGGCAGGTCAGTGGGCACAGATTCTCAGTCCCTGTGGGTCTCACTGTGAGTCAATCAAGTTTAACTTTATGGCAGAATGATACTCTGTGGTGCATAAATGCCATATTTCCTTTATATATTCACTTTTAGCATTATAAACTATGATCCTATAAACACGGGTATGCATGGTATCATTGTCATAGGAGGTTTTTGACTCTTTGAGGAAGATACTGAGAAGTGGAATAACTTGGTCAGATGAAATTTCTGGTTTTAGACTTTTGAAGACTCGCCATTCTGATTTCCATAGTTACTGTGCTGGTGTACACCCTCATCAGCAATGTAGAGGGGTTTCTTTTATCTGGATCCCTTCCAGGATATTTGCTATTATTGGATTTGTTGATGATAGCAATTCTTTTAGGAGTAAGATTAAATATCAGTGTTGTTTTAATTTGTATGTTTTCTAACAGCCAGAGAGGCTGAATATTTTTTCATGTATGTTTTGGCCTTTGTACTTCTTCTGAAATGTGTCTATTCATTTCACTTAGCTACTTTTAAGCATGTTTTTGTTTGGGGAGGGTTTTAATATTTTTCATTTCTTTACATATTTTTGCTGTTGTTTGCAGTTTGAGCAATAGCTGTCAACATTTTTTCTCATTCAGTAAGTTATCACTTTAATCTGCTGTTTTGTTTCCTTTAGAGTGTAGGATCCTTTTATTTTAATATGATCCTATTTGTTATTCCTTGGTACATTTCATTTGCAATTGGTGTTCTATTCGGAAAGCCCTTGAATATATCTTGGTTTTCAAGTGTTAATAACATAAGATATGTAGACAAAAAGAGAGTAAAGAAAGAAAGAGATTTACTCCAAGTTATTGTGAGTTGAGATACAAAGTTGAACAGCAGGTTGAAGGCTCAGGGAAGGGTTGAAAACCAAGTTCAGGCAGTCTGCTGTCAGAATTCTTTCTTTGATTTGGATGTAAATAATTGCTTCTTTAAGGCCTCCAATTGATTTGATGAGGTCAGCCCGCATTATGAGGGCAACCTACCTTATTTGAGGTCCAACAGTTTAGATGTAATTTCAACTACAAATCTTCATCAAAATACTGAGAGTAGTGCTATATCAAGTATCTGCACAAATTGACATGGAAAGTTAAATATTACTTTATTGTTTATGCTTCAATGTTCTATTAACAGTGCTTGGGGATTTTTAGATATTTAAATTTTCTTCAAGGTTTTACTTTCACATCGTTACTCCTTTAGGATTTCAGAATAAAATAGCTACCACAAACCACAGCAGTCCTCTGTATCTGTGGAAGTTGCTTTCTAGGCTTCTATTGGATACCAAAATCTAAATATGAGTATCTCCCTTATGCAAAATTGCTTATTACAACTTGCATATAATCTACATGCATCCTCCTGTATAATTTAAAACATCTTTAGATTTTTGCAATACTTAAACCATGTAGATTTTAAAAGACTTTTTATATTGTATTATTAAGAAAATACAAGAAAAAAGTTTGTAAATGTCCAGTACATAAACAAGATTCATTTTATCCAAATATCTTATAGCTTTAATTTGTTGTACCTTGGGACATACATACATAGAAGATATCTGTGTAGTCTAAACTGCTATAATTACATGATTTACTGTTCATAATGTTTATGAATCTTAAATAAGGTTTAACTCTCATTTTATCTTGACAGAAGAAAGGAACAATTTATCAGCATAAAAGTAATTACAAAAATATTGCAGCAAAAGTGTTGAATGTAACCTTATCAAATTTATGTGGTGATAACATATTTATTATAACTTCTTGTCAATCCTTCATATTTCATCATTTTTAGTTTTATATCTTTGTAACTATCATTCTTTTAATTTTTCAAGTCATATTCAATGAAAAACAAAACTTACTCATCACATACTTTTCAATTTTTTGAATGGCTCTTCTGCCTCTGTGATCCCACCATATCTTGTAATTTCATTTCACCAGTTTCTTGGAACATAACTTGCAAGTTTAAGTAAATAGATATTATCTTCTACAGCACAATTCTCTTGAGACAAATATTTGTTTTCTCAAAGTTTTATAAGTCAAAGATTTCTAGATCTCTGAGAAGAATTTCTTTTAGTCTTTTGGGATCAATTTTTGATAATTATATTAGTTATTTAGAATTTAATTCTGTAGTGATTTTTGCTATGATAATTAGCATGTAGGTATTTGTTAATGTCCCTTTTCTTTATTAGATTAAAAAGGGTGATATGTATAACCCAATGTTGTATGTTTAGATCTGATATCAAAGTTGCTTTCAAGATTTTATCATTTACTAAAGTTTGGAATGTATGTGTTTTGATTGCAACATTAATTTTAATTGGAACCAAATCAAGTATATTGAGTATGTCATATTTAAATCAGTGTGAACTATCTGATTGAAAGTACTATATGTTATATAACTCTTTACCGTTAGTGAATGCCACCTTCAGTTATAGGTCCTAATTGATATCATTCAAACTTTGGATTTCTATTAAGGATAACTATAATAAAATTATACATTTATTTTTCTATAACTTCTATATCATATTTATATTCCTATTTTACTAAAACACAGTTTTATACTTGGCTAAATTTAAACTTGGAGACTTCAAGTTAATTTTGCTTCTATCAGAAATAATTCTGATTCAAAAACTCTCATGAGACTCTTTAATATAATAAATGTGTACCTCATCAAACTCTTAAAATCTACCTAACATAGTTATCTAAACACAATATGAGAAGATTAAATGTAAATCCTTGCTGTCTATACAACACTTTTAAAAGTTAGCTACTTTTTATACTTAACAATAATATTAATGATAAAAAATTAGCACCTTTCACGTGTTAGGTTGCACATGATAGTAAACAGATTCACATATTCAAAAAATTTACCCTCTTTCCAAAATTCTATGACATTTAATGCACTTTCCAGTTTCATCTGCATAAACAGGATGTAACCAATGCAATTCAATTTTCAGGTAGAATCACAAAGATTGTGACATTTCTTAGTTCAAGTACTTACCAGGATTGCCAAATCCTTGGATCATAAAATGGCCTGGGAAAGTAAGACAAATGCTTTGATGTGGTAAAAATCAATGCTCTAGAATGGCTGTCATAAGACAATTTTGGAGAATGCACTGGGCATTGTGTGTGTGTGTGTGTGTGTGTGTGTGTCTGTGTGTGTGTGTGTGTAATAGATTATCAGAAATTTGATTTAAAATAGCACAAAACACAACATTATTATCTCAAAGTGTCTATGGGTCAAGAGTTTAAATTCAGCTTAGGTATACAGTTTGCTTAAGATTTAATAAAGCTACAGTGAATGTAAGTTGGGGCTACATTCTCATCTGGAGACCTGACTCAGGAGAAATTTTCTCTCAAGATACTCAGGATTTTGGAAGAGTTCGTTTCCTTCACTGTTGGACTGAGTGCCCAGCTCTGGCTGACTAGAGATGAGAAGTCAGCCTCAGTTGCTGGAAGCTCTCCAGTGCCTGCAGGCTGCTGCACACTAGTTGAATTAGCTTCCATGCACTGGTGTTTATCTCATCCTGCCAGCAAAGAGCACCTGCAGAGCAGGTCTGCAGTGAGGTGGAGTCCCGGGTAGCAACATACGTGTAGAAAACATATCCCATTTTATTTGTTCGCCAAATTCTATTGATTGGGAGCAAGTCTCTGCTCATCTCCATGATTGAGGAGAGACTATTACAGAAAGGGGCAGGTTTAAGGGGGCGCGAGTTATAGCAAGTGGTCGGAGGACCCCAGAATTTGTCAATTGTGTTCAACTAAGACAGGCTGGGTTAGTCCCCAGTGAAAACACCAGTTGCAAAATTATCTCTCAAATTCTAACATCGCTAGCAAAGGATTACACTGTGAATTAAAAAATAACTCTTTCTTGTTCCTGGGATTAAAATCTCAGTGTGATGGAAAGTTTACAGCTGGCTTTTTCTGGTAGCTTTTCGATTTCTGTTGTGTAGTTGTACAACATGGAAACCAGTTCAGCCTGGCTCCCATCCTCTTCCCAGTTTCCCCCTTCCCCCTACCCTGTGATTATCACTACACCTAGCAGACTGCGTGTTTCCTGATGCCTGCACTCCACACTTGTGCCTGGAATTTAACATACCGAGAGGCAAAGAGTACAAAACAGTCCCACGGTACGCTGGAGAAAACAAACCAAACCAAACGAAAACAAAACAAAACAAAACAAAACATGAAAGGCAAGCAACTCAGCAGAGAACAGGAAATAGGCTGAAGAACAAAAAGCAAATAAGATGATAAAACAGAGGTAATGAGGAAAAGAGTCTCACATCCTTATTTCTTACATGTTATATCTGTGATTTTAAAAAATACAGCTGACATGGCTATAAGCGTAAAAGTGTAGGTAGAAAATTGTTACCCTAAGGACTGTGTAATTTAAGGAAACAAATGTGAAAGAGGCTGCTGTCTGTTACTCCTGTCTTGGAAAAAATGCCAAGAGTGATTCCATATAGATTAACATAGAGATTTTTAGGGAAGGGCAAGAAGTGTAAATATAATCTAAATCAATCACCCTCATCTGTGAGCAAAAACAGAAGTGCAGTCCTTAGATACAAAGTCAAGGGTCGGGCTGAAAACAAAGCAGTAATGGCTTTGGAGTCCCGTTCCAGGAAAATCCGTGAGAGCGGCTTGTGTTTGGGAGTGGTGCCTGCAGCTACCTACATGAGCTGGCCACACGTGTCGGTGGTGTGATGGAATGTGACAGACAGACGCTATGCATCAAACGGCAGCAAGGAGTCCTGAACGTCCCTTGGTTTGGTCATGCTACATGCAACTGCTCATTCATTCATCAGATCTAGCAGTGAATAAAAAGAACAAAATACTTGCTCTTTTAAAGATTATATCTAGCTGGGGAAATCAGAATCAAGTGTTACACATACAGACATCTTAATAGTTAATAAATCCCACAGAAAACAACTCACAGAATAAGGAAACCAATGAATGTTGATTTTATTGTAGGATACTCTTCACTGAGAAATTGACATTTAGAGTTATTCTTGAAGGAATTGAATTTACTAGCTCTAGAAAGTTCTGAAGTGGAATCATGTCTGTGGTCTCTAAGAAATAGTGAAGAGGCAAATATGCCTTGGGAAGATTGATGAAGATACAGGTAGTGGCAGGTGAGTATGGAAAGATAATGCTCTATGGGACCTTGTGAATTAATAAGAGTTCTGGCTTTTGCCTTGATGGAGGATGAAGCCATTGGTGAGTTTAGGCAGGTAACAGCATGCCTAGGTATTGCGTTAGAAATGTGCTGTTCCTAAACCTAAGCTTCAGTGTCCTTTCCTATTACTCTTATTCTTTCCTAGCTCTAAGTAATAATAATCCTAAATGAAGGGATATTTCATGGAATTAGAGGTGCAGATGGTCAATAAATTCATGTTGACATGACTAAATACATGTCAACATCCTTGACCATTAAAAATGTGAAATAAAACAACTTTCATCTTACTCCAGAAAGAATAGCCATCATTAAGAAATCAACAAATAACAAATGCTGGTGAGGATGCAGGGGAAAGGGAACTCTTGTACACTGTTGTAGGATATAAACTGATGCAACTATTGTGGAAATCTGTATGGAGATTCACCAAAAAGGTAAACTACAAATTTCCCTCTAAGTATGTTCCAGAAGAGCTAAAGACATTGTATTAGAGTAATACATGTATACTCATGTCACAGTAGCACCATACCTAATAACTAAATCTTGGAAATGGCCTGTATCCCATCAACAGATGGATGGAGAAAGAAAATGTGGTAATTATGCACGATGGAATACTACTCTGCCATAAAGAAAGACTAGTGAGCCATTCGTAGGAAAACAAATGCACCTTGAGTCCGCAATGTTGAGTGAAGAAAATCAAAGACCTTACCTATTACGTTATTTCTCTTGTATTAGAAACCAAAGTTATAAATAAAGTGTCAAACAAAAAATAGATGACACGAAGTAAGGAAACAGATCTTTTTCAAATGCGAAGGGGATCAAGAGATGTAGGAAAGGGGTGAGAAAGAGGTTGAAAAATGATTGAGAAGATTTATTTACATGCATCAGCTCCCGGCAGGAAGTGTAAGCATTAAATTCTCCAAACACATGAGAATAAACATAAAATTATAAAACTACAGCACAAGCCTTTGACCTCGCATTTGCCTTTAAAGCCAGCAGCAGATTCCTCTTGTGTTCTTTAACATGGCCTAGAAATAATACGCTGCATTGGGACAATATTTCCCTTTATCCAAGTTTCATAGTGGCATTCTATAATTTTATTTATTTTTAATGTTGATATTTTAGTACTATGGGAATATTTTTCAAAAACTCTAGATCTACAGTGTACTCTTTAGGTGTCCAAAACCTAGTGATAGTGATCTGCATTATGTCAAGTTCAGGGCTGAGGCTGAGACTCCTCAGAAACCATATCCTGGTTTCACTTATTTTTAGGATATTTCACGCTTTGTCGCATGGGGTATAACCTGCCTTCACATATCTTTCCATAATCATCCCTTTTATCTTCATCTACTCGTTCCTCAGATTCACACAGGTGTAAGTGTTTACCTTCCTGCTGGGAAAAAGTAGTCGGAGTGTATTTTCCTATTTGATAGAGCTAATCTAACAAAAGACAAAAGTTCCAGGCTTTAATCTCTTTGTACATCGCCATCTCAGTGTGAGACCTTGTGCAAAGCAGAATGCGTGGTGTGTCAATTTAGGGCTTTCTGCTGTAGGGTCTGCCAGGCAGAGACAATAGCTCAGGCCTTAATGAACCCACTTAGCTCTTACATTACGTTTATAAAGGTAACTTTGTAAAACTCAACGTTAGATGTTTTTATATTTTTACTAATTTTTGGGAATGTTGAGAGTCTTGTGAAATATTTGTATGACCTCGACAAACCTGAACTATTCTTCACAGGTTAAGTTAGAAATTGGTCTAATAATAAAAGACATGGGAAGCTATGAAGATGAAAGGGCTATGTGTCACTGCGAAATCATGACTTTTCTCTTGTCATTGTGGTGGAATATTTCCTGTAGATATTATTCATGTAGCAGTCACCTGCTGCTACTAGGTGACAATGCTTAATATACTCAACACAAAGCTTATCCCCTTTGGTTGAACTAGAAAGATTCAGTACATAAAAAAATAAAGTTATCCCTTAAAATGCAAATAAAATCATCATAGATCATACTTTCTTTAATTGCAAAAAATTCGTGTACAGAGCTTTTATTCATGATTTTAATTGTACAGTTAAATAAGTTTTGATGAATGAAAATATCATAAAACTTACGGAGAGAGAGGGGAGGGAGGTATGGAGAGAGGCAAAGAGAGAGAGAGAGCACGCACTTTTATTATCTTGGGATGTTTCAGCTGACTTTTCAGGAATACAATTTTTGAGAAGGTGGGGTTTGGATGTGAGTGGGGAAACACCCAATTTAGAAAAATCCTAGCAAAGTCAGGCATAAATTGCTCCTCGCAAATTCCTTGGGACAGCCCGTGCATACCCCAATAGTGATTTAACTTTGAGAAAGTGTTTGATAAGTGAATGCTCCAAACGTGGGAAAAATGAGTGAAAGCTTAGAACAGCTGTGGATGTCTAAGTCACTAGAAGCAATATCACAGCTACTGCAGGGTTTCCTGTTCAGTGTACATCACTGACATTGATCTTAAATACTCATTGAAACACTCAGTCACTTTGAAAACAAAGATTTTCCCTGGTAATTACTCTTAAATTCAGTGCTTCTGGTAGCTTTTGTCTTATTTGTAAACCAAATTATTTGTATTTCCAAAATGGTCAGAGTCTCATCAGTCTTTCAGATTGCTTGATGGTTTCACGTGCTGGATAACAGCAGATCAAAGGCCTGTCTGTAAGGATCATCACTGTAGGAAAGTATCTATCCAGCAGTCTTGAATATTTGAATATTTCATTTATCATAAAGATGGAAATACAAACATTCCTAAAATTAAACAAATTACTAACCTACATATTTTAGTTGGATCTATCTATCTATATAATTTAAAATTTTATTTTTTGCTTTCCAAAATAATTTAGGAATATGTAATACTTGCAAAAATGTAAACTGGTTTAGTAAAGTAGTTTTAAAGATTTCATCTTAGAAAACTTCAAAAAATTCAAACATAAAAGCAAATTGAATTTTAAATAATATCTTATCAAAATTTAAATGCAGTTTCACATAGTACAGTTGCAATTTTATTATAGTACACTAGCAAAGAAAATAACACATGCTAAGGGTGGCTTCTTTGGAGAATGTCCAGTGTGCAGGTTTACCCTGTGCATCTTTGATGATGATAATGACAATGATGATGATGGCAGTTGGAATAGCAGCTCTTGTTTCAGTCTCTGAGCTAAATGTTTTCCACATGTGGCTTCATTGCACTACAAATATCACCAATACAATCGTGTTATTTGGGACATGCAGTTAAGTAGGACTTAGTTACACTAAATAGTAATGCCTGAGGTGTCTCAGCTGAAAACATGGCAGACCCACAGTTCAGAATGAAGCTGTATGAGGCCACCGTTTCTCTAAGTGAGGGCCGTGAAACATTTCTATCAATGTCACAGGAAAACCCAGGCTTCGGGTCTCATACTAACTCTTGTACATGTATGTTCAGTGCTAATAATTGCAACTGACATAGCCCTCAGTAATTTTTAAAGCACAATTCCAACATGTGTGCTTTGCTAGTACAAAAGCAAGCATATCTGTAAAGGCAAAGAATGGATAAAAACCTATTGGATTTTGGAAAGAAATAGTAAGAGTTTGTGTCGACTCTCATTGTCTATGAAAAGTATCTAAATATTGTGTTCTCAAAGAGAATGATTCATTTTTATTAAACAGGAAATTCTTCTTAATGAATTAATGCAATAATTATCAGCCATTTGCATACTGGTCACACAAAAAGGAAATAATACATATTGCTGTCAGTAAGAGTGGAAGATTAAAGCAGTGATCTAAAGAAGAGAAGGAAAAAGGATTCTGTGGGGTAATTAATTAGAATATTCCTAACCCCTGGTTTAGTAGAAAATTTTGGTGTACTTTTGGTCACCACTATTGGCAACTTCAACAATGTGCTACTATTTTGAATCTCGGGGAAAAATTACAGAATACATTGCTAGTACAGTATATCTTATATACTGAGATTTATAAAAATACTCATTTTGAGGTCAAATAGCCATGCATTGCATCAGAATTAAAAAGTGTTCAACAAATAGCCAAATGAGAATCTATGTTACTTTATTTCCCTAAAGAAGGACAAAACATTGCTTGTATTCAATGAGGGGAAAAATACACAATACAAACCTGTAAGTAGTGCATTTCACTGTTCACTCAATATTTGTAAGAAAAAGAGGTTCAAAAATATGTTGTCCATGCTGACAAATCATATTTCTTTAGAAATAAATACATAATTTATATAAAGTCATTTAATTAGCTCAAAGATTACTTTATATTCTATCACTTTATGTTCCAAAAATTACAATGCTGAAAAAAATCAATGAATAGTTCTGAGACTGACAGATGTCCCCAAATTAAGATGTCAGATATCTGAATTATTCATTCTGAGTAAAACCACTAAACCAAATGCTGTTACAAAGCATAAAATGAATTGTCATATCGACTAAGAAGAAATCAGTAATGATCCATACATTAAAAAGTCATAATTGTGAAGGCTAGGTTATTGCTTGGGAATCTGAGTTTTCTACGTTCATGAATGTGAACGTAGACATACTATTTTCTTTTCTCTGGATCTGTAGAATGTGATATGAAAACAACTTTTTGCCATTAAATTTCAAGCATATTTTGAATTAAAATAACTTATTCCAAACCAATATTATATCCACATCTCTCTACAATTGTTCTACATCTGCACAGCAGGCAGACTGTCACAATGGTGTGTTCAAAACTTCCACTCTCTTTGCAGATTTGATACAGTACAGCCTCTCTTGAAATCTTGTCTGTATTGTGTTTCTCTGTGTTCATCCTTTGTCGGTCCTGCTGAACTAAAGCTTTGTGAAAGCACAGTCGTGGTGTTCATCTTTGTGTAGTGAGACATTTTCAGTGAAAAAAAAATGTGTGTTCTCAATTCTGCTTTTCCCATAAGCGACCTGAGTGAAGAGGTTATGGAACAGATTTTCCATCTCCATGATTTATAATCGGAGGAGAGCCAGGACCCGTCGTTTCAACAAGCTGTTATCACACAACCGGGCTATTTATAGTTATCACAAACATTTCTCTCAACAACAAAGACTTTAAAAGTACTTTTTAGGTGGATACAGCTGCATTCTTGTTTTTCAAGTGTCTTCTTTCCAATACATTGTGAGAATTAAATGTGTTTCCTCATCATTTACTGTATGAAAAGCAATGAAGAAACAACAGAGGAAAATAAATGTCAACCTTTCAGCATTCACATATTTCATTCATCACCTAATAACTAAAGTTGGGATTCAGAAATGGATCCAAGGCAGGTGCTCACCATGTTTTTACTGGAAGATTTCCCAAAGTTATATGTGTTCTGTCCAAATGCAAAGAAAAGGAAAGATACTATGGAGTTTATAATTTTTTCATTGTTGAAGGTACCTAATAGATAAAACTTTGAAATTTCCTAACTAATCTGAGCAGCTACTTTGAAGACAACAGTACTCAATGTAGTAACCATTGTTAATCTATTATGCTGATTTGAAAGTCTGTATCATTGTTTTTAGTCTTTTTTGTTTTGTTTTAAAATTTAAAAAGAAATTATTAACAAAAATTTGTCTTTGTGTCTAATGTCCCATTTAACTTATGCAACACTTTAATACTTTCTGACTTTTGTTGAACTAAATTGTCATAGTTTCCCTTTCCTTTCAGACTTAAAACTGTCTTCTTCTATTTCCCACATAGCTTATTTTAAGCTCATAAAACCTGTATAATTGATACAATTAATTGAAAAAATTCTCAGTGTTTGGAAGCATGGAAAAAAATGAAAAAAATGCCTTATGAATTTAATATTATCATTATGTGAAATGGTCCTCAATTTTTGGAGAATAAAGAATAAAAAGATTAATGGTAAAAATTAAATTGAGTGTAATTTTATCTTTATTCAGAGGCAGGACCTTAGATCAACTAAACACAGTCTCCTAAATTCTTTTAATCTTTGTTCAGTCAGCAGGGCTACATTAGAGAGAAAGCCGCTGTGTTTCCTCCGTTAAATTAGACAATTTTACCAATAAAGCTTTTGTCATGCTGCACACTATGCTAAATTTTAGCAGTGTGGATGCACTCGTACTCCCAGCGTTTCTCCAAGAGGAAGCCAGAACTCTAGTGCTAAGCGAATGTGTTAAAGTTTCTAGTTGTAATGAGAAAGGCTGATTTAAAATTCAAAAATAAAATGGGACTACATTAAGACACTCCCTTTCCCACTAATAGGCATAGCATTTCATTATCTGGATATTGAAAATGTAATTATTTTTTGAGATAAGAGATAAAGCTAAATATAGTAAATCAAAACAAAATTACACCGGGTCATCTTACAAAGGTAGGTTGTTTCAAGGTCTACTTCACCAGAGTAAATCTGGTGACAAAGAATAAAGTAGAAGGTGGTTGTAAACAAAAACTGAAAACTATCATAGTAAATTTATTAATCCACTAACACTTTCTGTGTTTCAAGGGCTGTTTCAATTTTTAAGAAAATGACAGTAAATCTTATGCTCGTTTTAAAAAAATTGATTAATAAAGTAAGATAGAGTGAATATACAATTAAATAATAAAACTGTATGAAATAAGCACATATTTAAACACACACTACACATATTGAAACATACATAATATCCATTAAAATATACTTGTGAATGTTTTCAATGAAGACAAATTGGATGAGAGTGTTCAGTTTAGAATGGACATAAAGTGGAGCTCTCGGAGGTTAATATTCACACTCGTACCTGAAGGATGTACAAAGGCAGCTCAAGAAATTGATTTAGTATTAGGAGGAGGGCAAGGCGTGGGGACACATGCCTGTAATTCCACATATACAAGGCTGAGGCAGGAGGATCACTGCAAGTTCAAGGCCAGCCTGGCCTACAAAGTGAGTTCAAGGCCAGCCTGAACTGCATAGTGAAACCTTATCTCAAAAAGAAAAAACAAAAAAAAATGTATTAGGGGAAAGTAGAATAAAGAGTGCAAACACATGAAGGCACAGAGAGATTATCTGTGCAAAAACTAGAATGTGGTGTGGCTGGACCGGCAAACGAGGCTGAAATCAGGGACAGCTGGCTGGGGACTTTTCTCTGTTCCTCTCAAGTACTTGCCCTGTGTGTTGGTATCATTTTCAGACAACTTTCTCCCCATTTGGGCAAACACTGTAGCTCCAAACTTAATACTCAGAGACATGTCCAGTCTTCACAAATCTGCCCTCTCAAATGTTTCCCTATCCAAAGTCAGGATTCCACCAATAGGTTTAAGATTAAATAATAATACTAATTATATAAATGTTTCCTATTGTGATTCTTAAAGTTGTAATTGAATGCTATCACCTATTAATATTATTTATGATTACAAATTTGGTTTTTCAACAGAGATAGAGCATGTTATACCTTCAGACAGACTTTTATTGTTTTCTATTTAGAGTTGTCATCATAAGTTAACTCAATACCCTAACAATTTACAAAATGAATTTCCTTTGTAAGGCACTACATTTTAATGTTTCAACACTGAGATACATCTGGACTATATGAGCAAACCTAGAGCCTCAATATTTGTTTTCTAGGTGTCTATTAAGGAAGAAAAACAAATTTTGGGGAAAGTTGCACAGTAGTGTTAGCAT
The DNA here is from genome assembly GCA_004027295.1 of Dolichotis patagonum. Taxonomy (NCBI): domain Eukaryota; kingdom Metazoa; phylum Chordata; class Mammalia; order Rodentia; family Caviidae; genus Dolichotis; species Dolichotis patagonum. The sequence continues at coordinate 30,913 of PVJX010002530.1, read as the reverse complement.
GAACTTGACGTAGCTTGTGATTCATACGTATTTACAGACAGTGCGCAGTGACAGGAGGCTCTGATCCTTCACCAAGACTGGTGCCAAGAGTGCAATTAGTAGTCTACTGTAACAAATATTCCTTTAAAACTTATTTGCATTTCTGCTATTTGGGTCAGGTACCTTGGTATCTAAAAGGCAGTAGAAAGGCATTTGGAGAAAATAACTTACTACAAAGGAGCTCTCTGCATCTTATTTTTTGATTCTTTCTTGGTCTTCTCTTTTCTTTTGTGAAGGTATTATATTCTTGCTACTTAAACAATGAGTAAGAGACAATTCATGATAAGGAGTCAAACACATTTTTAAAACAAAGGCCCCAATTCCCATAATAAGAGCACTATTTTCCTTTCTGTACTACTTATTAACTGGAAAGAAGCATTGTGGGGAGTACTTTCTTATCTCCTTAGTAGAAAACACAGTGACATAGCTCTAGCCTCCACACACTTAAAAAGGTGACATGTCATGCTCTAGATTCTAATTAATTAATTATTTATGAAGTTTCCACAGTACTTGAAAAGAAATATGTACAATGTGTACCTGAACTTCTTTAAAAATAATTTCCTGACAAGAAAAAATGAACTGCAAGTATAACATTATAAAATATGCATTTCTGTGTAGGTCTTTGAGTTTTTCAAGATGAAGTTTATATTTTTACTTAATAATAATGGAAATACATGATTTTTAAAAACTTGAAAGAAAAAATTTTAATCACAGATGTTTCATGTGAATTATTTTGTAGTTAATGTTAAAAAATGTACTTTATTAGAAAATCTGCTTATACGTGAGTTCAATATATGTCTATTGCAAGGTCTACTCTTTTATAACATGTTGCATATTGTTTACTATGAAAAATGTACAGATCTTTATCTTGTATTGTGTCACTTTTCATAATAAAGATTATATATTAACATGTAGAGTTAAATGATGTATTCACTGTCAAATTAAATCATTATTCAGTAATTAAATTGAAATTACTGTATTATACAATGGTACTTTACAGAGCATAAGAAAAGTATAAAAATTAGCAAAATAATATCAATATTTATCTATTATCATAATACACAATATCTTACATTGTTTCAACATACTGTCACTAATCTGAAATAAATATGACCATAGGATAAGGTGCAATTTTAAATAAGACAGATTTCTCTATTCTAAAGGAAAGTGTGTATGTTTTAATAACTTATATAGTTTCAAATTACAATTCTTAATGAAATTATCAATGATTAAATATTTTACTGGTAGTTCAATGACAATAGAAATGTTTCCTTTATTTGGAATGCTACAAGTAAGCCATATAAAATATATCATGTATAAATATAAGTACAAATATACATATACCTACACACTCTTGAAAAATGATGAATAGATTTAATAAACTTATGGTCTATATCTACCTTATATTGAAAATTTAGTACATTTTGGAAGAAAAACATTTTTTGCATTTTGTTGTTTGCTGGTAGGACTGGCTATGATTTCATTATTCCATTGACAAATAATTTACATCTAAATCAGAAGAGCCTCACAGGATATGATGGTGGGTTTGGTATAGCATAATATTTGATCTCTAGACATCGAAGTCCTTATAATTGTCAAAGTCCTCATAAACCAAACATAATTATAAGGACAGTGAAACTTAAGTTGATTTTGTTCCAAAGCAGGACAAACCAATAAAACTATTGATTGGACTACAACCCATAAAGAGACCTGATGTAGAAACAGAATCCAAATAGAAGCATCAATAACTTCCTGGGCCACTTTTATTGTTTTACTTTACAGATTGAATGGAATTCATGAAGACAATCAGGTTTAGAAGCAGATTTGAAAGATATATAGAAATGTCAGTGCACATACATGTGCAGCTTTAATTCCAAGGGATCAAAGCAAGTCATGCTTTAACCGAACTTAAAATGAAGTAATAACCTTGTAGTGGAAAAAATACAAAAAAGAAAAAAAAGAAGAAGCAGCAATTTGATAGTAGCCACTGAAAGGACACTGACAACTCAAAAAACCAGATTCAATTTTGATGAATGATGGCATTTCCGATTGACATAGGAATGCTTCAAATGCATTCAAGAAATCCTCAGACAGGTTTAATTCAAGCTTTGTTGTTGGCCATTGTTTGCCTCTGGATACAATAATGTTAGATAAGACTACGGCCAGCACTCTCTTCCTTTCTATTTCTGTGTATGCCTTTACCAATCTGTCACCGAGGATACCTCATACATGAGTTACTTGTAACTGCTGTAACAAATGACTTCACATTTAAAGGGCTAAGGTTGTTCCTCAAAGATAGAGTACTGCCTACAACGCTGGGTTCTGAGTTTGATGCACACACACACATACACACACACACACACACACACACACACACCAAACAAAACACAAATTCAGATCTTCTGGTTTTATGAGATAGAGGGCATAAAATGGGGCTTACGGGGCTAAACTAGGATTTGGGCCAGGGTACATTCTTTCTGAAAGGAAGGATGTGTGAGAATTTATTTTCTTAACTTTTCTAGCCCTTGTTTTTTGGGGTTTCCCTCTCTTTCTCAATGTGACTCCCTTCTTAAAAATGTTTATGATTATATCACATCTTTGTGAATGTCACAGTGTCTGGCTGTCTTAAAACAATTAATGCACCTTGAGTTCCTTGTGTTGCTGTCAGTACACTATTTATAGGTTTCAAGGATTTAGAGATGGTGTGAGCCGGTGTTTACAAGAGAAACAGGTATCACATAAGACACCAGGTTTACATTGGCTGCCCACAGAGCAGGCTGTGAAAGAGGCCAGAAGGTCAGCTGGTGTACTGGGGAGTCAAACAATCCAGTCCAAGGCCTAGAGCTCTTAGTAGCAGTGGCACATACAGTTCCTCATCAGGAGGCTGAAGGGTCTGCGTTGGAAGCTGAGAAACAACATCCAAGGTAACAGTGAATATTGGTCATCTGAAGAAGACAGAAGCAATTCTGTATTTCCTTTGTTTAGCATTCTGGTGATAATCCTCCCTAGGTTGAATCCTCCACACTCAGAATTATGCTGAGCAAATTTAGTTGGGCCTTTCTTACACAAGTTGGCACAATCAATCAACTATCACAAATGTGGGCATCTTCAGAACATTATTTTCCGCCTATATCAGTAGATTTTTACTGAACTATGTCATGGGAAATTATTAAGAGAAGTCACTAACAAGGGAATGTGGTATAGAATTTTGAAGGACAAATTTAACTTAAAAGATGTATATAAAGAGGAATACACCATGGATAAAGATGTGGAAGAAACAGATTTTAAAAAGAAGAATTCTTATGGCTGAGTGATACTCTATTATAAGTGAATTGCAATGAAAATGTTGCATCATCTCTATTATAAAAGAAATGCAAAATATAAGTAAATAAACAAATAAAATAAAGGCCAGATAATAGGAAACAGGACAAACATTTTCAGAGTTGGAGGAGGGGATCAGGAGAGAAGAGAAATAGGGGAAAGGAAAGATAAGAGACAGAATCCAAATAGAAACAGAAAGGGGTTGAAAATGACCAAGATATGTTACATGCATGTACCAATTCCCCCAAATAAACATGACACTAATGTAATGCAAACATAGACTAAAAATAAGACAAAAGAAGGATTTGCATGAGATGGTAGCATCAAAATATTCCCTTCATCAGATGTCATGCAGGTCTACAGATGTGATTAAATACATTCTATATTATTTTCCCCAATATATCTCAATTTTTATAAGGAAAGAGTGGTACAGAGAAATCATAGCAACAAATGCAATATAATATTTACACCTCATTACAATTATAATTTGGCTTTAATATAATTTTATATCCTTCATGCTTATTTGTGAACAAGAATGTATATTGTTTAATTTCAAAGAAAAAAAACAAAGACCTACCAAAAAGGTAATTATGTTGCTGTTACATTTTGACATCACTTTGAAGACTTTGTTGTTCTTTTGGGCTTGGTATTGACGGCTTCATCCTGCCAAACTATGTAACCTGAATCAGAGCTTGCTCATTTGCTATTTGTGATCTTGCAACATCTTAAACATGTGAAAAAAACCCAAATTCTGTTTGGTTTATCAAGCCATTTTTTGGACAACTGTAACTTTGGACACTTGGGTTAAGTGTCAACCCAAGACACTTAACCTTCCAAAGACAAAAATAAAATTTATCTTTAGTAATGCTTCTTTTGAAAGTATGCTGTAGACATTAAGATACTCATTAGAAGAAATGATGACAACAGTTGAAAGAATACTACTTACTATGTGATAAATACTGTTTTCTAAATTTTTTAACTTTAAAGACAATAAAGCAAAAGAGAACAGAACAAAGCAAATCAGAGCAGAACAATGCAAGCAGCACAGCACTTCACAAGACAACCAATCATCAACAGTAGCTACCATAGCTAATGTCTGACAAAGTTGAGCGTAACTTTACACACAATAATATCCAACATAACAAAATTCTATAAAACCACTCAAAAGAATGAAAACATTATAGGACTTCAAAAGCAAATAACAGGAAATGAACAATGGCTACTATAATATTTCATTTTGCTCAAAAAATTTTGTCTATACCATCACACATAATAAAATAAAATAAACCACAACATGATACAACTAATCAAACAGAAGAAAAAAGCATGGTAGAACTTCAAAGCAAGATGATAGTACATCATCAATGGCTACCATAATGTCTTGTTTTCTTCAAAATAGCTATTCATACCATTACACATAATAAAATCAAACAAAGCAGAATAAAACCAATCAAACAAATGAATGAGAGCATTATAAGACTTCAAAGCAAGGTAATAGGAAACCAGGATTACCACAAAATATCCCATTATATTCAAAATAGCTACCCCTACCATCTGACAGTGTAAAACCTAACAAAACAAGACAGAAGAAAGCCAAACCTAACAAAATTTTGTAAATAATAAAAGAGTTCAAGATAAGACAATAAGAAGTTGGCAGTACTTTCCACCTTTCCCTTTCAGGTATTTCCTCCTCTTTGCTTTTACATTAACTATTTTGCTTTTGGATCCCATTAACTCCTTCTGTTCTCACGCATATGAGTTTGAACTCTTTTGGCCATGAGAATGATCTCCAGTTGTGCCCATTGACCTACAAGAGCCTTGAGATTATTCTACATTATAGCTGGGTAACTTTCCACTGCATGAAAATCTTGTCTTTCTCATCCATTCTGTGGTTGATGGACAAATTACTCTTGTTTTTTTGTTGTTGTTGTTGTTTTTGTTTTTTTGGTTTTTTGTCTCCTGTCACATGAAACAATTGTTTTCTCTCCTTTGGTTTTCAGTCTATGAATTTCCTTTCCAGAGAAATGTGTTTCTTGTATACAGTGTACCAGTGGATCTTGTTTCTTGATCCACTCTCCCTGTGTTTCTCTTTATTGCTGACCTGAGGCCATCTACATTAATGGTTACAACCAGCATACATTGGTTTGTCTCTGCCCTGCTATCCTCCTGTTGCTGGCCCTCCACTTTTCTTCTTTATTCAATTGACTACCTTGTTTGGTGATCCTCCCCTGCTGCTGTTCCTGGAGCCATGGTCAGCTTTATCTGTCTCTAGAATATCTTTTACCACTCTCTGTAGGATTGGTTTGGTAGTCATGAATGCCTTCGGTTGTTCTTTATCATGGAATTATCTTTTCTTTTCCATCAATCTTGAAAGATAGTTTTGCAGGGAAGATCAATCTGGGTTGGAAGTTGTTTTCTTTCAGGGTTGGAAACACTTCATTTCAAACTCTTTTTGACTTGATGGTTTGTGTTCATAAGTCTGCTGTGATTCTGACTGGTTTTCCTTTATATGTGATCTGTCTCTTTTCTCTAACAGTTTTTAATAATCTATTCTTGTGCTGAATTTTTGGGATCTTGATTATTATATGTCTGAGTGTAGATTTACTTTGGTTATGGCTAGTAGTAGTCCTATATGCCTCACTTATCTGCATGCCAGATCCATTTCCCATGTTTGGGAATTTTCTTCTATTGCTTCTATGAATATCCTATTAATTTCATTTGTATTGACCCCTGCTTCTTCACCTCCACCTATCATTCTTAAGTTATGCTTCTTTGCATCATCCTGCAGCCATTGGACTGTTATTTCCTGATTCCATGTTATTTTTAAGAGATCTCTCCTTTCATGATCACTAGCTGCAATCCTGTCTTCAAGATTTGAAAGTCTATCTTTAGTCTCTTCCAAGCACTTTTGCCTGCCTTCAATTGAGTTTTTAATTTCCTTCATCTCTCTTTGTATCTGTCTCATACATTGTAATTCCTTTCTACATTCATTCAAAGTTTCCATCATTTTCCCATGCTCTTCTTTACTGTCTGTGTCTTTTTTAGACTTGTTGAACAATTATTTCAGTATGTTTGTGATTTCTTCTTTCACCTGAGATGTTATTTCTGATTTGACTGCTTTTACAATCTCATGAAGTTGTTTCCTTACTTCAGTTGCTATCCTCTCAGAGATTTCAGGTGTGTGTCTTCCATTTTCTTTCATGACTTGTATCTCCCAGACTTATTCTGTGAGGGCTAGAGGTCTGAGTTTGTCTTTTGCTCCTTCATCTTGACAGTCTGCTGGGTTCCTCCCAAAAAAGCTGGTTGTGAGGTCCCAGGCTTCCCTAGTTGGCTGCCCCTAGGCAGTGTAGGGGCATGGGACAGGCACCTGGGTTCCTCTAATTCCAGACTTACAGAGATATAGTAGGGCATGGAGCAGGCTTTTCCAGACCTATGAAGCTACACTGGGCTTCACTGACAATTGGGATGCACGTAGGTGGAGTTGCTTCTCTAAGCCTATGTGTCTACACTGAGACTCCCACAATGGTGGCAGGCACACAGCAGTGGATTTTTCTGATTCTGCTAGTGGGTGATGGCTGCCTGAGGGAACTAAGGGCCTACATATGAACAGGGCTTACCTGGCTGTGTGTCCCTCTCCTGCTGTCTGCCTACAGGAAGGAGCCTTCCTGTGGCAGCTCCCTGAAGGTGAAGGTGGATCTTCCTGCTCTCTCTGCCCACACTGGCTGTGTGTAGGATTTGGCCTTCTGGTAGCGGTGCCCAGTGGGCAGAGGTGAATCTGTCTGTGTCCTTTGGCCAGCTCTGGGCACGTGGAGGAAAGAGCCTTCTGGTGGTGGCCGCTGGCCTGTGATAAATACTTCAGATCATTTATCTTACAAAATCATACAATGTTTTAATGTGAGTATACTAAGATTTAGAGAGGTTAAGTGTCTCAGATACATTACTAAAAATTTGTGGTTGGGGTCAGGAAGATCAACACAATATTTCTACCCTTACTGAACAGCTCCTAAAAGTCTTTATATGAAAAATCATTGCCTTTTTACAAATTAAATTTGAATCATGCACCCTCCAATATAAATTTCAGTTCCTACATTCTACAAATATTAGTCTATCTGAGATAAAAACTTCTCTAATTAGCTATCTTCTAATAGAAACTATAATAAAGGATAATTTTTTGACATTTGTTTGTAATTTTACAACCTAACTCAAGAACCAGGAAATCAAACATAATTCTTATTTATGAATTGAGAAATTAGGCTGATAAATATTTGTGAGAATTTTGATTTAATGGGTTAGATTTTAAGCATCTAATTTATCTAAACATTTAGATTTTTAGATTCTAAACATCTAATGGATGCTTTTGTCTTCTACAGTTTCTGAGAATATAACAGGAAATAATGATTCTCCATTTGTATTAGGTAGGTTTTTCACTGTTGAACAAAATACGCATCACTTGAAACTTACAGGAAGAAATATTTGACTCACAGTTTCAAGGAATTTAATTCATAGTTGGCAGAAGCCTTATGACCTCTCAGAGCAAAGAGGCTTAGTGCATGGTAGCTGGAAAGCATGGCAGAAAAATGATACAGGATGCAAACTGTTGAGGAACAGAACAGACCCAATATCCACCCTTCCACGATACACATAGACTTCCCATTCTGTAAGTGGATCCTAAGGTTGATCAAGTTACAATTCTTCTCTACACAACATACCAGTCAATCTAAAACGTGAAAACCACAGAAATAAACCAATAGTAGCAACAGCCAAGAACCGCACAGTGTGTGTGCCTACCAGTAGATGTTTAGTTTATATCAGTGGTCCTCAGTTTTGTCTGTACCTTTGAATCATCTAATGGACCTCTCTACCATGAAAGTTTAATGTGATTCATCTATCACAAAGATTAGTGGTATACATTTTTAAAACTTATTATTTTGTGGCCATAAAAACCTCATTAAAAACATTAAAGAATCATAGTCCTCAAATCTTAGCAGTGTCACAATATTTATCTCTGTTATAGAAAATCATTAGGGTAAGAACAAATTCCTCAATAGATAGTAAATACATTAGGCATTTCTAGAATGTAAAAGATTCTTATTGTATAGAAAAAAAATTCTGGGGCATGTGATGAAAACACATGAATTCAATCATTTTTCTAGAAAGGTTGCAGAAAAAAACGTATATATTTCTACTATATATATGTATAGATAGATATATGTCTAGTAATAATAGATAAAATAATTCTGTAGTGTACATTTTGACATGGACCTTGATGAAAATATTATACCTGGTTGGTCATTTATTAAGTGGTGAGAGGCCTGAGGGAAAGAATAGTACAAAACATTTTGCTTTGCTTTCACTATTTACAATAATAGAATGGTTGCACTGGATTGTTTTCAAACATGGTCTTGTATTTTTACATGTTCCTCCTATGTTTCATAACGTGTAGTTTTATCCTGCTAAAGTCATGTCTAATAGATAAAGACATAATCTAAAAAGATGTTCTTGTATTTGAGCTAGTTTCTTCCAAAGAATAATTATTTGTTTTGGGGGTTACAAATTATTTAACATTGCCATTTCTAACCAACCTTTGTAAACAACACTGCAGAAGTGCCAAAGGCATTGAAGTGCAGAGTGGATCTCTGCAAAGGCAGTTGTCTCTAAATCTTTAGCTTGTGTTTGGGAATTTATTAGTTCTCATTGTTAAGACACTGTGATGGGTGATGCATGGTTAACAAACTTTTGTTCCAAGTTCAGAATTTCTACCTAAAATCTAAGAAAACAAAACAAAATAAACTTTAAAAAAGGAAAAAATGAAACTGGAGGGTAAATATTTTTACTCACGATGTTCAGTAAATGGTAAATCTTGTGACCCATATTGAGATTACTAAGGCTTTAACTATATGTGTTCGGTTTTTGACTTAATTCACACAAAACAGGAATTAGAAAGCTAGTTCTTTTGAAATATAACTGCTCCTCTTTTTAAAATAAAAAATATTTTAAAGTATATTTGAAGTAATCAGTTCAGAAAGGCTCTCTGGGGGATGGATACTGAGGAAAACTGTCAAGTCAGTTGATGAGTTTCCTTCTCCCATTTTTTTCAAACTATCATCCAGAATTATAAATCCTTAAATGGAATTAAATCAACTTTCTGATCCACAATTGTACTCTAGTATCGAGACAATCTCATTGGTGCTCAGACTATAAATCGAGTGTTGTGTTTCCCAAGATTCTTTGTCAGTTTAACTTTGATGTGATAACTATAAAGTCACATGATCCTCCTTTATAATCTCAGATTTCCTATAATTTTAAAATTGCTGTGACTTCACTTTACTCCTTTTCACAAGTTGATCTTCAATAAGATCAAACTTTCCATGTATGTTCACTTTCATTTTTATTTGTTTTCCTCTTACTATTATATGAAAATGTTTTTCACAGTAAGGGTAAATTTACATTTGTGTTCAGACATCTGGCTTCTGTATTATTATATTAAAAATTGTATAAATGTGCATGCATACATTAGCAAGGGATATTCTGACATAGGAATACATTTTTTCTACATTAAGTGGAATCAGTTTATATTACTCTACGAGGAAGAAGTGATGATTTCAGTAAGGTTTTACATGTGAACTGAGCAATAAAGGGATTTATGTCAGCTGTTGAGTAAAAATTCACTCAAAAATAAGTGTATGCTGCCTGTATTCTGATTCAGTATAATATAGGCTGTGGACAGCATTGCAGCATTCTTCCTTTTATTAAGAATTTATAAGTACCAATCCCATTTTTTCCACTTCCAGATATTTTTCAATGGATTTCTGTTGTTCATATGATAGAATCCTAAACATTTAATACAGTTCAAAAGGATGTCAATATGACTTAATTTCCTGAATTTATTCTGCATCCAGATTTTCTAGACTTTTTACAGTGCCTTAAACAAATCATCTTCAAGCTCTGGTCGGTACTTTGCATGTGCTATATCATAAGTTTAGGTTTATTGAATTCATGCAATTTTCTAGTTTCATTTCAGTAATGCCTTGTTCCTCCTATAATTCTTTTGTATTATAATACAAATTTAATGCTGTTTTTATTAGAAAGGCTTCCCCAAACTCAAAGACCACTTTAAAATTCTCTGATATGTATTAATCTCAATAATCTACTCCAGAAAGACAATCACTCTGTATATCTTATTATTCCTAAATGTACTCCAGCACTTAGACAGTTGTATAAATCAACAAATGATTTATAAAATTGTGTTCTTTGGTCATGACACACGAGCACACAGACACTATGCTTTTTATTTATGTATCAGATCTTTTCAGTGGTGAACTAAAGGCACAGATTTATTTAGTGAAAACCACAGATACAAATCACCTGAGAAAATTCAAGAATTGAAATATGTAAGTGTACCAAATTTATTTAAGTTTTGCAAAATAGATAATATTATGCATTGTTAATGAAGAACTATGTATGAAATATGTTATGTATTGTGCTTGACCATATCGCAGCAATACCTAGTGATCAACCATTTATATTCACTATATTCACTTATTTTCATGTTATAGTTATGCATAGAGTCAACTTTCTAAGCTAAAAATTGTAGTCTTCACCTGACCATTGGTTCACTGATTTTTCCACCCAATCTAAAAACTTTTAGCATTCAGTGCTCAGAAATTTGACTCCTTTACACCAGTAGATTAGTGAAGCATAGAAAAGTGAAGTTTTGAGATTTTGCTTGTTTAATAAAGAGAAGTGCAAGAGTTTCAGCTTCCAGATATCATCTAAGAAAATTTATTCAAATGTTTATGGGAAAAATATGGGTACCATTGCAAGTCCCTGCAGTCACACTTATCTGGGAGACAGAAACAAAGAGAACTGCAAATAGATAAATAAATGATCAAATCCCAAGAAAATTGAGTATCCTAGAAATTTATGGAGAGGAACAGTTTTATACATGTAATATTTATAGTGGATTTGTTTATTTTCCATGACACATATGAAAATAGATTCTCCTTTTTTCTAATGGTTCATTTGAAATATTCATGAAATATGATACTTTGTAACCTACAGCATAACATGAGATTAGTAATAGTTGAAAGCTTCATTTAAGCAAAATGGAGAGAGTGTTGGCATTGTTCTATAACCCCTCAAGAGCATGTTTACTTGCTCCCTTGGCTTCTATATCAATGGGCTTCCATTTTTAAAGCCCACACTTTTGTCTTCTGACTCAGATGGAAATACCTCTGATATGGCAGGGAAACTACTACAATTTGAGGGACATTAGAGGGTGTCTCAAGGATATGTCACATGTTAGCTCCAAGAAATGTGCTTTTTGTAAGTCTACCTAGAGTATATTATTACCTACTTTCCTTCAGAGCTCGTCTTCTGGAGTGAGAAGAAAGGAGTAGAAGGACATACATATGTGAACCCTGGGAGTCTGCTATTAGTAAAGAGTGGGTGGCTGTTATGGTTTGTGTTTGCATGGCCTCCCCAAGCCTCATAAAATCACGGATGACACTGAATCTAGTATTTGTGACTGGTTTGTTGCCTAGCACTGGTATTGGGATGTGAGTGCACCACTTGCCCAGGGATGGAGCCAACCTATGGTGAAAGGGTGGGAAGAAGGCATGTCTTTCCTCTTTTTCTCTCACTCTTGTTTTTTGTGGTTGACATGAATAGCTGCTCTGCTATGTCATTCTGCCTTGGAGCTGGATAAATACAAGCTAAAACCCTCAAAACTTTTTTAAAAATCCATCCCCAGCTTCACTTTGCACATCAAATGTATTGTCTCAGCAGCAACAGCGAAACCAAGACAAAATTTGGTACCAGGAGTGGGGTCATTGCTGCGACTATACCTGACCATGTGGTTCAATATTCTTTTAAAATGGCTTGTAAAAGGGTTTTAAAAGATTCAGAGATGTCATCTAAATACATAGAGCTAAATCAGTTCAGGCTGTTATATAAGGGGATTCTGGTCAGAGCTCAGGAGACAAAAAGGCTGATAAAAAGCCTGCCAGTAAAAACCAAGCTCAAGAGGTTTCTGCTGGGAAGAAAGACTGCATTGATTGTTAGATTCCAGATGATGTGTGTTATGGCTTGATAAAAAGTCTGTCTACAATCTTCTCATGTTCAGAGATGTTGTCTGAAACTATAATTAAGTGCAACAGACTGATTAACCTGGTAAAAAAAAATTCAAGACAGTCTAATGTTGAGGAAGTGACATGGTTATTGTTGGGAGCTTTTTAGCTAGATTAGTTTTGCAAATCAAGAGCCAAGAGCCATACAGTTGATTTAAAATGCTATATGTTCTAAGCTGTAGACTATAAACATAGAGCTAAGACCTCAATAAAAAAGATGACCTGTGAGTTTCCCAAAAAGCAGCGGTCCCCGCCCTTACACCTTAAAACTTCAAAAGTAAAAGATTTTACTCAAAAGAAAAATCCAGAGTGCCCTGTTCCTGAGTAGTGACAGTGGCAACATGAGATTCCAAAAAGATGGCAGCCAAATCAGATTCCAAAATGGCAGTGGCACAAAAAAGCTGTTCCTCAAAAGGGCCAGGTTCAAAGAGCTCAACAATCCAAACACTCAACCCCTACGCCAATACATAAATAAAATAAAAAATAAAACCTAGCTACTGCTCCAGCTGACAGCAGACATTGCCAACACCCATGTTGCACTGTTTTTATAAATAAAGAATACACAAGTTCTAAGGTTAAGACAGCTTCTATCCTGATTTCAAAAGGCCTGAGAGGCCAAACAGTGTGCCCCTAAAAAGACAATGTATCTTTATACGTATGTGAGTATAAAGCCAAAAATACAATAGAGACCCCAAAAGCTTAAAAAATAGAGACCCTAAAAGCTTAAAAAAACCCCAAAATATAGGTAATCCATAAAAAGCTACAAGTACTAAATAAAGTGGGCCTAAAAAGAAGCTGTAAAAGATAAAATCCCTAAAAGTGCCATGGAGATAGTCACTCAAACCTTTTAGAGCTTGCGACCAGATTGCTCCAGATGCTAAGCATAAAACTCCAAGACTTGATGTTTGTTCTGCTAGATTTTAGACTTGCTTTGGTTCCACTGTTTTATATTTCATTGTGTATAGCTTCTAAAATGGTAGTGGTTATCTTGTGTCATTGTATGTCAAAAGTGTGTAACTTTGTTTTCATTTAATTCAGTGGCTTACAGCTAAGATTTTGCCTTGTGTCTTGGAGGAGGCTTGAGACTTGAACTTTTTAACAGTGCTAAACCTGTTAAGACACTAACAACTCTTTACAGATAAACTAGATTTTTTTTTATATAAAAGATATGTACACTAAAGTTGGCTATATGAGTGTTGCACCTGCCCAGGGGTGGAGCCGACAGACAGTGTAAGGGCAAAAAAAAAAGGTGTACCTTTCCTCTTTTGCTCTGTTCTCTCTTGCTGTTTGCAGTGGCCATACCATCTTACCTTAGAACCAGCTAAATATAAACTAAAGCCCCCCAAACTATAAAAAACAAACTTTTCCTTGCTTCACTTTGAGTGTCAGATATTTTGTCTCAACAACAATAAAAAATAAGACAGTGGCAGAGGACTACATGATCAAATAACAAAAGTTTTCTCATAGCATAGACCAATTAAATGAAGACCAAATATTGAAGCCAATTCTCATCTCAGTACATGGTAGAGCTGAGAAAAAATTTCAAAAAGTGTTAGAAATCATTAGGGGATGCTCCAGTCTTTCTAAATCATCATCTCAGTTCTTCAGGTAGCACAGGGATAGTGAATCACTAGAGGTAGTACCCATCCAATTCCTGTGGATGAAAGTCCATCAAAAAGTAAAAGCATAACAAAGGAAAATGACAAGATCCTTGTTTTCTCCTAGATTTGTGCAAAGTCAAGTGCTCAACTGGACCCAATAAGGAAAGCAATTATTCCTTGGACACTTGAGAGGAAGAGGCAGTCCTCGTCATATCTCATTGTGTGCTCAGCACAAGGAATATAAGATAAGGCTGTGAGATAATTGAAGCTTTAGGGAAACAGTACACTTGTTTAACCTAAGAAATGATTGGAATATAGAATTTACGCACAGATACTTCATAGCCCTTGCATTCCAGAAGAAGCCCTGTGCATACTCATCATGGAGGCCTATTCAAATATTTAAAATGATATGTAGGAACTAGTACTCTAAATAAGCTTCTTTGATAAATCATCATCTATCCTGAAGTTAGAATATCTAGAGATGTTTATGAATAAATTGCTGATGTCCAGCATAAGTTTTGAAAGGAAGACATAATTGCATTGCTAAGACTAAAGAGAATAAAGGAATTGTGTGCTCCCTCAATGATTGTTTTATTTTGACAAGACATTTGGAGAGTGTTTCCTAATCTTCAGAGCAATATATATATATAATAACTTTTGTATGAGACACAGAGCAATTAAAAATATTGTTTAAGGAAAGAAAGTTGTAAAGAGAAGGCAGATAAGGGTACATGTTAGTGCTACACATGGGGCACTGCTGGTCATCTTGACAGTAAAGGTCACAAATGGCACGGGATAGCTGAAAGGTGCAGTTATATAAGTTTTCAAATGTGTTATTGCATTTTACTTTAGAATATTCTGTGCTGTAGCAGTTTTTCCTTGAAAGAGGAGCCTCTCTCTTCTTTACAGTCAACATTTATTTATAATGGGGTTTTTTTAAATCTTGATTTGGGGTTTTCATTTTGCCAGAATAGTTATCTAACTAATTTATCTTTTCAAACATTCAACTTGAATTTAATTTTTTTCTCTCTGTTTTTATTTGTTGGATATTTTACACCATGTAGCTCATTTAATATTTGTTTGACTTCTGATATTACCTTTATTGTTACAATTATTATTTCTTTGAATTTATTTTATGTTCCTTCAAATGAGTCTTTGACTTGAATCTCTTGCTTATCAAAACATTTTCAAGTGCAATGTATATATTATAAATTTCCCTTCATACTGTGATATGAAAGGTTTGACAAATGCACACAGTTGTATAATTACCAACAAAATCAAGACACACAGTTCATCATCTCCCAAATTCTCTTGTGATCATTTGTAGTCAAGCCTTCCTCCTTTCCAGTCTATAACAAGTAGGGATACAATTTCTCCTTCTAATGTTTTGCATTTTCTTGGTTGTTGTATAAATGGAATCATAAAGTATGTTAGATTATAATATGAATTTTTAACCGAGAATAATTAAATGACAACATATACATGTAGTACCATATATCAATAATTCTCTTTACTGCTAAGTGTTTCACTGTATGGATATACACCATTTATCCATTTTGCAAGTGAGATATTTTGTGTTTTTGCTTGTTACTTAACAAATAATTAAAGTAACTTATTTATAGGTTTTCATGTTTTAATATAAAATTGAAATCTTAAGTATATCCTGAAAACATGTACAAAACAGAAAAGACCTTTCTGTAGTTAGGCAAATGGACAAAACAGAAAGTAAAATTTTGTGGTCTGATTATATTATATATGTTGCAATGAAAGATAATATAGAAAAGCTTAATGAACACACAAGAGAACAAAGAAATTTATTTAAAAGTGCTACAAACAAAAGAGGACAGTTGACTTATTAAGAACTCCAGAAATTATCAATAAAGAATCCAAATTTTAAAATCATTAATGGATCTTTTGCAGAGGAGAAAATAAACAAACTGAGCAAGTTTTTAATGACAAGACTAAAATAATTGTTAGTTGGAAAAAATTCAAAATAATACAAAGTTAATGCTGTGTTATGTCTATTTTACTTGGAGAATTAAAGAGGTTGAATAATGATAAATTCTGCTGTTAATGTAAGACTTTATATTACCTACTATGCAGTCTATGAACTAATGAAGCCAACTGAAAAAATAGACTGATAAATCTCAAATTGGATATGTTCAGATGTCTGTAGTGTAATACAATGGCTCTCCTTGCCATAATTTCATTAAACATGTGTAGCAAAATTAGCAGTTGAGTTTTTTTTAATACCAGATACTTAGAGATAATCTGGAAGTTCAAGTATAGGAGGGTGCGTAAGTAAAATATAATACATGCATTCAAGATATTGAGTAAAATATTACAAATTGAATGTACATATATCTTAAAGAGTTTAATTAAAGTAATAACAAAAATAACAAGCTATAAAATAATGCAAATTTCCTAAAATACATTTGAACAAAATTATTTTTATTTTTACTTAAAACATAAGTCAAAAATTTAAATGTTCAAGATACTTAAATGGTAACTTATGAGGTTGGGAAAGATAACAGAACAGAATTGTGAATGCAAAAGAAGTAAACTAGAAAATTAAAGCAGGGCATTGTTTAGAACAATAAAATAATGCATGTCTTTAAATTCTCTTTTCAAGATTTAAGACAATTGCTCATTAGCTGGAGAAAAAGTGGTTTCAATTAAATCTTGGCAGAATATGCATCTGTATGTATTGGAATGAATAAATAAATGAATGAATGCAACTTGAAACTTGATTTTGGTAAGTTTCTGTAGGACCTAACTAAATTGAGATTAGCATAAAATCATTTTAACAAAAAAAGTAGGCATAAATCTTATTCTGACAGCCATTAACTCTCTGCCTCATGATTCTAATTTGAAAGTTACATTACCCATTCACCTAACACAACTAAGCCACATAAAGTGGATTTGCTTAGAACAATATTAAGATGACACTACTGTTAGACTGCACTAAGAGAAATGGAATAAAGTTCTGTCTATATTTATCTAAAATGTTTTTTTTGTTTTAAGGAGACAAGTTATGAATGGGTATTCAGAAGTTTAGTAGTAATTTATAATACTTTTCGATATTTCATTCTATAACTCTTCTAAACCTGTCATTATGGACAACAGACATCTGATTTTTTTAGAGACAAACCTGTAGTGTACTTAGTACAGATATCTGCCTGTAATGGTTCTTGTAATAGTTTTTAACGTTGACTTTACTATAGTAGGTTTCGGTTCACAGTTAAACAAGCCAGAACAAAGACGGTTCCTCTATGTCTCTCACACTACGCAGCCCCCATAACATCAACAGCCTTCGCCAAAATGGTAGCTTAGTACAATCTGTGAATATACACTGATAAATTTTTGCTATGCACACTATCTAGTTTATATTAAAATTGACTTTTTTGTGTTGTATAGTCTGTCAATTTAGACAAATACACAGTTACATGTATCTACCAGTATATTGTCATACAGAGTATTTTCACTACAGTAAACATCTTCTATCTTCTAGCTGTCTATTCTGCTCAGTCCCCAAACCTATAGTACTACTGATATTTTTTCTTGTACAAAATTTTGCTATCTGCTATTTCAAATTACACAACAGGTAGATTTAACATACTGCCTTTTCCAATTAGTTAAGTAGTATTGATGGCTTTTTTATGTCTTTCCACAGCTTTATAGCACACTTGAAATTACTTCTGAAAGATTAATTATGCCACTCCCCTTAATTTCAGTCTCAAGGAGTATTTAGACATAAGCAAAATGCAGACAAGTTTTCTGATGAGGCACAACACGTACCATCTGGAGTCCAGCAGTCGGTGCAGCCTTCCATGCTGCCCAAGCCTCCTGAACCTGACCTTTCCCGGAAGAACTTCTTGCAACACTGATCTGCTGAGCTCTGACCAGAATCGCTCATCAAGGATGGCTTAAGGCGTTCCAGGGCTGCTGCTCCAGCTGACATCTCCACATCGTTCCAAACTCCTCCTGTAAGCCAGTTCCAACATGCTTAGGTACACTCATAGCGATGACTCCACTTCTCTGGTACCAAAACCTGGCTTAGTTGCTTTTTTCATTGCTGAGCCAAAATACTCAAGTTAAAAAAGGAGAGGTTTATTGTAGTTCATAGTTGGAAGTGGTTTCAGTTTTGCAGTTGGTTGGCTCCAGGGCAGGGTGGCCTGGCACAGGGGCATTGCAGAAGAAAACCCTTCATGATGGTAAGAAAGCAGTGAAGCAGCGAAGTAGAAAAGAAACCGGAAGTGGCCAGAGCAGCCTTCTTTGTGACCCCTATATCCCATCCAGGCTACAATCCCTCAGGGCAGCTGGCACTGACTCCCAGTTTGGGCCTTGTCAATATCCACATCCAGAACTATGCCAAACCAATCAGATGATTAATTTAGTGACCACACACTCTTGATTCCAGCATCACACACTTTGTCACAGCATCACTCATTTTTCATCCAACCAGCTCTGAAAAACTCCCCCTCTTACCACATGAGCCTATCGTGAGGGTGCATCTAGACAAAAGGCACAACAATAACCATGTACAGATCTTGTGCGTAAGTTATTTTTCAAGATAAGTACCAGAGTGCAATCACTGAATCATACTGTAATAATGTGTTCATATTTTTGAGAAACTGATAATCAGTCTTCCAAAGTAATTATATCATTTTGCAATCTCATCAGCAATACCAGAGAGTTAATTCACATCTTTGGTAACATAGGGCATTGTCAGTGCTTTGAATTTTTGTCATTTTCATAGCTTTGTAAACATATTTTATTGTTTGAATTTGAATTTACTAATGACACATTGTGGTGGATTGAGTCAATTTGTAACACAAAACTGGACGGAATCTGTGAGGTGCTATGTGGATTACTCACCTGAGGACGGTTGTCGACAGCACAAAAGCAGAAGTGGAGGGGAAGTGGCGTGCTGTTTGTTCTTCTGGTTTTCCTGAAATGAACTCAGGGGTTCTAATAGTCAAAGCAGCTCGTGACCTCATCGTCTCTGGGGAGTGTGGTGGTACTTTTGGGGAGAGCTCTGGTGCTTGCCTTGGGCATCACTTCCTGGCCCTCAGCCTGTGGGCACAGACCCTTCATCCCACTTTGGTAGACTTTATAGCTTCCATCATGGACATTTGGGCTTTCCTAGTGCAGACTCTTGCATGAGACACTGTTGTAGGCTCTAGGCCTCCATTTTGACACAAGCAGGACATTGCCGTGCGATTCAAGCCCTTGGCTAGATTCTTTGGGTGTCTAGTGTGTGGACAGATCTCCCACACTATTTGAATTTGACTCCTTAGGAGAATATTATAAAATAATGATATAAATTATGTGTACTATGCTAAATGTATTCCCCTGTATATCCTGACTACAACTATGATGTTGAACATCTTTAATACGTTTATTTATGTGTATATCTCCTTTAGTGTGAACAGATATTTTTGTCCCTTAGATAACTGTGTTTTTTATTGGTGACTTTTAAACCATAACTTTGTTTTTATTCAGAATTGATGAGATTTTAAAAAGGTAACAAGATTGCTGTGTGAAAAAAAAGCTATATGTTGTGACCTTTCAAATACTCTCTATCAAAAACTTGTTTAGAATGTGCTCAGCATCCCTGGGGAAACAGAGGGCAGTACCACTAGCAGTATATAATTTCAGAATTCACTAACGATTACATCTTCCTTCAGAAGTCATTGGTACTATTCCAGGGATAATGTCAGGTCATTTAAAGAAAGTCAAGCTATAAACTGTTTTTTATCTTAAGGAAACATGACTATATTTGTTGGGTTACTTAAGACATTTGAGAATGTGCACACTCAAGACTTGAGGGGCAGATAACAAGATATTTTTATATATTGCAGGTATTTGCTGGGGAAAAATTCCTATAAAAGGCATAGAAGACAAGACACATGTAAATAGGCAGAGATGTTGGATCATAATATAAATATAGCACATATAAAAGGAGGAAAAATATCTGATAAACTTTGAGAAGTCTTGGCAAGTAAAATTGGAAATTCTGATACACAGAATTCTCCAAGTAGATTCCAAGTTGGGGAAAAAACACCTCTCAGATCTTAGTACATGCACTATATTTAGTAATTGGCTGGTGAAGATCACTTCAGCTAAGATACTGCCTGAAATGCAGGCTTAAGGCATTGCTACCGGAGACCACAAGCTAGCTTGACGACTTGTGCCAAGGTCCCTTTTGAACAGAAAACTTTGTGCAACATTGTTGCCAGACCGTACTGCTTATGTCAATAAAATCTATGTCTCTTACCTGAGAAAGAAGTTCATCTGTGGTTCTTGGAATCTTCCTTCTCAAGAAGGGAATCAGAATAGAAAGCCTGGTGACACAGGTCTTGTTTCTGGACCATGACTTGTACTCATCTCTTTTTCTACTACCACTCTACACAACCCTTACCTTATCTATCACCTCTTAAAAGATATTGCCAACGCTCGTTTCTGAACAGTCTGTGGTCTTCGTGCCTCATTCTCCACAAGGTCAGAGCTGCTACTTTACCCATCCATGGTTGCAACTGGGGAAGGAACACCAGGTGGATCCCTTGAGGTCTATAATACCTCTGTCTCAACTGTGCAACAGAAGCTTATACCCTCTTGTTGATCGGTTTTAAGGAGCTGCGGCTGGAAGGAAATTTATCTGTTGGTCAGTCTCTGTACCAGATTGTCCCTTTGGGTGAGCCAACACTGTTTATCCCATCAGAACCAAAGACCCTTTTTACACTACCTAACTTCTCCATCTTCTCTCATAGGTGTCCAGTGCGCACCATGATTCTATTCTGCTACCAGTTATTTCCTTCTTTCTCATTCACAGTCATTACCCCCAAAGCACATATGACACTATTAGCTCTATCTCAGTGTCTGCTTTCCAGTGTGCACAACTGACATGGTAACCAAATAGAAGGAAAGAAAATCATAATTCAGGCCAATGTTTTCAGAGTGCCCATATGTTCATTTACAAAATTAATGTATATTTGAGATAGTTATTTTTATTATCTTTATCTACTGCTTTAGATTAAGGTAATTCAGATTTTAAAAATTCTTACATCAAAATGAGCCTACATATTTTTTCTTTGAAGTATTACATAAGAGATTTCTGAATCTTTTCATAATTCAGAATGTCAAAAAGAGCAAGTTAAGTCGCAAAAACTGGAGAAATGAATGTATCTAGCTATTCCTTAAATAATGAATATGGAATGCGTATGTTCATAATAGTTTTTTCTGTTAATTATTTTCCTTCTTTCTGTTGCATATCCTTCTATTTGTATATTATGTTTATCTAATCTTTTGAGTGCTAAAGAATACATAAAAACCACTCATTTATCAGTGTGTATTTATTCACTCAGACTAGAGCAATTCATCAGAATGTCTTATTTCTGTTCTACAAGGCAAATCTTATCTCTGATTATATAAATATATATTCTAAGTTTGTCTTTAAAAAGAATGCCTCACATCCTCTGAAATGGTACAGAAAATGACTGAAACATACTAATTTCATTGTAAATAAAATTAATTTAATGTTTCTCAAGAGCATAGAAAACGTTCAAACATGTATCAAACAGTGTTTATTTTTGTTGTTTTCTAGTTTTTTTATTAATGCATCTTTTCGATTTATGAAGTCTGCAGTCATCTTGGGGAATGGTTACATGTGCATACTACAGCTTATTTTTTTTCAATAGTCTCTGCTTCCCTCCTCTCTGATCCTCCAATTCCCTTATCACATTTTTCATTTTGTTCACATTATTAATCATAGCTCATTATTAATCATAGCACAATGTTTACATCAAATTAGATTATCAGGTTTCTGTACACAACATGTTTTTATTCTACTTTTTCCCTTTCTGTCCTCCTTATCCCTTGTCCCTGTTCCTTTGGAGTGCTTCTCCATTGCAAGAAATTTATCCCCTTGTCCTCTTTTGTATTCATCCTTCATTATTCTTTGTTTGTATTTTGACTCACTGAATTGAGAGATACCATGTGGTACTTAAGATTGTGTGTCTTTTTAATTTCACTCAACATTTTATTTTCCAAATGCACCTATTTTCCTATAGATGTCACAAAGTTGTAAATCTTTATAGTTGTGTAGTATTCCATTATATATGGACACGGTATTTTCTTTATCCAGTTGATGGGAACACAGGCTCCTTTCCGTATTTAGCTATTAAAAATTGTGCTGCTTTAAGCATCGGCATGCATGCATGGGTCACTGTAGTATGACGTATTAAACTTTCTGGAAAATATACCTACCAGGCTGACACCTGGGTCATGTGGAACTTTTAATTTCAGTTCTTTGAGAAAGCGCCACACTGACTTCTGTAATGATTTTACAGTACTAGGTTAGACACCCATCAAAAATGATGGTGAGAGGGCTCTTTATTCATCACAGCCACAACAGCATGTGTTACTGTTTGATTTCCTAATGACTGTCACACTTTTCAGAGTAAGAAAGTAAGAAATTTATACGATGTTAAGACTTCTTAGCATTGCTTCTTAGCATTAGCAATGCTAAGAAGTCTTAGCATTTTATTAATTTGCATTTCTTTAATGGTCAAAAATATTGAGCACTTTTTCATATATTTGTTGACCATGTGTGTTTCTTCCTCTGTGGAATTTTTTTTTTATTTCTCCTACTCAATTCTTGAGTAGGTGTTTAATTTTAGGCAATTCAATTTTTTTTGAGTTCCTTGTATATTCTAGGAGTTAGTTGCCATCACGTAGCTGAAAAATTTTTTTCCATCCCTCAGAATATGTCTTTATTCTACTTATTATTTTTCTGAACAGAAGCCATTTAGTCAGATGTAATCCCATTTGTTGATTCCTGCAATTATTTCTTTTGCAATTGAGGTTTTGTTTAGAAAGTTTTTTCTACCCCTATGTCTTCAAATATTTCTTCAATTTTATATTCCAGAAAGTTTAATATTTCTGTTTTATTGTTTATATATTTGATCCACTTTGTTTTTAAGTTAGATTATGGTGAGAGATAGGGTCCTTTTCAATCATATGCACATAGATAACTAGCTCTCCAGCACCACTTCTTCAATTGGCCATCTTTCCTCTAACATACTTTTGGAGCCTTTTCAAAGATTGAATAGCTGAATGCATCTGGGGAAGTTTCTGGAGCCTCAGCTCAGGTCCACTGATCTACATACCAGTTTCTGTTTCAGTATCTCACTGCCTTTATCACTACTGGCTTGTAGTCTAGCTTAAAGTATAGGTATTACTATGCTGCCTGCTTTTTTTTTGTGGCCCAAATTTACATTGTGGGTCCCTTTGGGTTTCATATAAATTTTAAGGTCAGTCAGGATCATTTAATATGTAATTCATCTTAAAACACGTTAAATTTTAAAATTATGTTTTCTGTAAAATTTAGAGCATTGAAAATGTATTTCCCTCACACAGAATAGAAAAATAACTCTGACAGTGAATCATATCACCCTGTTTTATGTCACATATAAAAATAAATGTTGCATTCAGAAAGAACATAAGGAAAATAATTTTCCATAGAACTAAAACTCTAGTACACTCCAGAAGTGAATTTCAATACTTTTAGTTTTGGTTACATTAGAAATTGAAGTTCCAAGAAATCTTTTACATGGCAAGTCAAAAGCACTATTTAAACTTTTTTGAATGATGAATATTGAAATCTATCATTGAAAATACCCATAAGGACAATTAGCATTTTAATTCTTTTTTCTTCCAATTAAAAACATAAGATGATATGTGATTCAGACTAAATTATGACAGACAGATTGCCAAAAATGAATCAAATTTCAATATAAACTCAGCTTTAAAAATGTATGAGTCTAGGGCCCGGGGTTTAGCTCAGTGGCTTAAGTACCTGCTTGGCAAACGCGAGGTCCTGAGTTCAATCCCCGACGCATGCACACACACACACACACACACACAAATCTATGAGTCTAAAGAAGTATTTACAGTAGCCAGTATCCAGGTTAGTTAATGTTGGCCTGTATGAAAGGAAACGAAACTTGCAAATTTTGATTCCAACCCTGAAAATCAATTCCCCTTGCATGAAGAAATTTGCATAGATGCTTGCCTCTAATCTGCAGTTGTTGTGTCTTTATGACCTTTAAAAAGTGCAGTTCTCAGCAGCTCTCATTATAGTGATGGGGGAGTGTTTAAATGAAGATTTACTTTATTGTAACAAAATTGATCTTCCAAGTCTTTACTGAACTGTCTTGCCAATACTTCTGAGAATTTCTTTTAATAATAATAACAACCAAATTTTAACTAAACACATCAGTCCTACCCTTAGATAACCATTTAATATTCCATGCATATAACAAGTGAAAGCATTTTCTTCTTAATTGACCAAAACTACTGTAAAATATTAAATTTTTTATCATAATGTTGATAATATTCATAATATCTGACAAGAATATATGCTTGGTTTCAACTAAACAAAACAAAATGAATAATGATTTAAAAATATAAGTGGGAATTTTGGAATTATTGAATCCAAGAATGATTTAAATAAGCAAATTACAAATGTCTACACCAATCTATATCATATTTCATAATTAATAGATAAGTGTGAAAGTTCCCAACATACAGAAATGATTAGTGATTGAAAGAAAGTATTTGGGCTGGGGATTTAGCTCAGTGGCATAAGCACCTGCCTTGCAAGTGTGCGGTCATGAGTTCGATCCCCAGCACCAAAAAAAAAAAAAAAAAAAAAAGGATGGTGTCAAAGTGCATCCATTTACCTACAAAAGAAAGTAAGCTTTTTATTATGGTTTTCATCATTACATGTTCTATGCATGTGTAAGATTATCCTACATGTCATAAAAATGTATATAACACATACACATTTATATCAGTAGAAACCAGTTTTAAAACAGACAAATCTAGCTATACGACAGTCACTGCTAGAAATAGACACTCAGAGTATAATAGGGTTCTCCAGTTTGTGTCTTTTTTTAACCGGGAATATTAGTTCTGGCTGCCTCGTCCTCATTTTGGTATTTCTATATCTTTTGAAGTATAAATATTGACACTTCTTGGATTTTAAATACTTTAACTTACAATACTGGAAAAAAGAATTTATCTAGAAACTTAGATTCCAGAGACTCAATAATCAAACTTGGTTCAGTAAGTTTTTGTAGAGAAAACAGTGTAGCAGAGCTTCTGAATAACAAAATGGATGGAAAAGTTGTGACATCCAAATTAAAACCAGTGGGAGACATTATTTTGTGCTACATGAATGATATATTGGCTAGGTTTAAGCACTAGTGAGTATGGTGTAGAAAAGCAAAACAGATTTGTCCTTTTTTTCTCTACAGGCAAACTAAGTTTCTCTAAAGTGTTTTATTATTTTATAGGACCAATTGTTTTATTCTCACTATTTTGCTTAAATAATTACCATATGGAAGGTGTAGATAATTTTTAAAGATCTCAAGAGGAACTTCAAAAACAATCTGGACCTAGGAACACATGAGATTTTTTTTTTTAAATTTTATTTAAAGAGAAAAAGAGCAAAACAGAAAAAAGGGTAGAAATAATACAGAATTTCAAAAAAAATTAAGAAATCACTACTTGATAAATTACATATTGTCTGCTTAGAAATAGTTGTTCATGTTACAAAATTCAGGCATACAAAGTGAACAAACAGTGAGGCTGTAAACAGTTCTGATCAACCATCCAACAAAAACTTGGTAATATGGTTCTCAATCCCACGTACTTAAACATACATGCTGTTATATCATTTAGCTCATTTTCTTTTCCTCCTTTTGCTTTTAAGTACATTATCTGTTTAGTTATATCATGTTTCAGCTTGCTCAGTACCTTATTGATCTGTTTTGTTGTTGTTACTTCCTTTTTAATCACCTTATATAATTCTGTTGTTTTGTTTTTGAGTTTCTCATCATTCATGTCACATGGATCAGCTTTGATGGAGTTGGGAGTTTATGGAGGTATTTTGCTACCTTGTTTTCTCATGTTCTATTGTTTTATTTTATTTAATTTTCATTAACTTGGAGGTAGTAATATACAACAAAACAGGATGGAATAAAGCCAATTGAGACAGTATAGTGAAATTGGCACAGGACATCACAGCAGGTCACCAGGACAACAATAATAGGCATCATTGTATATTTAGTTATCTTCAAAATAGTTGTTCTTCTATTAGGTATAGCAAAATCAAAAGAGATAGACAACTTATAGAACACATCAAAGAAGAATATTGAATAGAGCAACACCGTTAATCAGGACAAAGCAAAGTGGCGATAAAAATATCTGCCTTCAGAGATAGTAGAAGGAAACGCCCCCCACTTGCTGTACCACATATGGTCACCTCCCAAGAGATACCCAGATCCCTGGATCCCGATTGTTAGCGGGGGGGGGGCGGAATATATGGTATGTTTGATTCTAAGCCCGCAGGCTGGTTACTGGTTGGCTCAGCACTCTAAGTTCTAACATGGCGCGGATCTCAGGAAACACTGTTACTTCTTGTTTCCCCTCCCTGGGGTGGCTGTGGCTACATGAGAAGATTTTAATTTTATATCACTACATAATGATAAAAAAATGATGCACTGAGATATATAGTGCTAAAGTAAGAAGCAAGAGTAATTTTTTGCTAGGTATGTAATGACGCAAAAGTCGGTTAAATGGTTGTAATTTTGTAGTGTATAAATTGTGTAACATTTAAGAGTTGACAGAATAAGTTAATGAATGTCTGTGTACCTACCAAATAGCATTAACAATTATCAATATAAGTCCAATTTGTATTCATCTATATGCCCCACCCCCTTGTTTTCACAATAGATTATTTTGTACCAGAGATTGAACTCAGGACCTCACATTTGCAAAGCAGGAACTTGTGACACTGAGCTAAACCCCTGGCCCATTTAAAACACGTATTAAACATGAAAACCTTTCATATCTGATGAATATATATATATGTATATATATATATAAAACCTCAAAGAAATAAAAGTATGTAAATCTTCAAAGAAATTTTAAAACTTAATTTTTTCAATCAGATTCGACAGATTTTATTCATTGTATTTGGTTCAAGTCTTTTTTAAAATTTTGTGTATGTATTCAAAAAACAATGTATACTGGTTGTAGTTTGAATTTTTTACTTGTATGATACAGTGTAGTAGAACTTCAAATGTGATCAGACATGAGTTCATTTACTGCAAAGAGTGCTGCATAGATGACCCTGTATACTTTCAGCGTAACGGGGAGCAAAAAATATCTGGATCCATTTTGTTGTGATTGACAATGGTCAGTAAGTTCATGTTTCATATTCCATCATCTAACAAAATATTACCTATTAATCTTACATTATTTGGTTTAAGGAATCTTGATGAACAGTACAAACTAGACTTATTAGGCAGTTCATAATTATGCTTTCCAATTTTATCATCACTTTGGAATCAATAGTTTTTTATTTTCTTATCAAAATACACCGTAGCATGTACAGGGAAAAAGGCTACCCACTACTAGCTTAGGTTAATAATTAGGAGTTTTGCCCTCAAATTTTTTCATTAATTTGTTTGACTTTCTTACTTATAGTTGGTCCTTGATTTTGTGTGATTCGACATGTGATTTTTTTACTTCAGGGTGGCACAAAGGTCGTACACACTTAGCAGACATTATGCGTTCAGTTCTGAATTTTGACTTTTTCTTTGGCTATTGATACATGGTGCAGTACTTGACCTAGCTACACCCAGTGCTGCAATAGTGATGGCAAACAGCAGATGCTCTACACTGTACTGTGCTAGTGAGTGACAGGTGTGGATTGAGTAGGCTTAGGAAATGTGCCTTTGACTTAGAATGTTTTTGAACTGTTACAGTTTACTCTAGATGTAAACACAAGGTAACCTAGAGAACACCTCTGTCATTGTAAATAATTTTTTTAAAAAATTAATGTAGCTCTCATGTTGATGCACAAAATATACTATTTTCCATTTATAGCAAATTTGCTCTTCAAGTTAGCATCTCTGTAAATTTGATATAACAACTCATGGCTTTTGATGGCACCCTTGAATTGTGCGATTCTAAAATGTTATGGAGTATGTCATCTGGTAGCCTTTTCCTCCGTTGTGGGGTTGGCTATTTCTGTAACAGCCATATATTTAGTGGAAGATATTAGGTTCTACAATGTATTGTTTCAATTAAATTTATTTTTAACTAGTACATAAAAACATAAATATACTTAGTATTGGGATAACATAGTTTCTATTCACACATTATTATGTAGTGTTTAAATCAGGTTAAATGTATCTGTTTCAACAAACCTTTACATCTATTTATGGTAAAATCTTTCATATTTTATTCTTCTAGTGTTTTTGAATTGTATAATAATTATTACTATACTGCAAAATTCCAAGCCAAAAATCTTTATTTCTATTTATCTTTAGCTTCTAATCATTGATCAACAGTTCCCCATCCTTCTCTATCCCTTCTTCACTAGACTTTATCCAGCGTGTTTTAACCAAAATCCTACTTTTAATGTCTGAGATATTAACAATTTCACAAACCTCCGAACAGTGAAATAATGAGGTTCTGGAATTTCTGTGCCAGTCTTAGATTGCTTAACATTATGATCTCCAGTGCCATCCATGTTGCTTCAAATAACAGGGTTTCCTTCCTTTTTACGGTCTTTTATATATGTACAATATTTTCTGCATCCAGTCATCAATTGTTGGGGACATACATTCCTTCCATGTTTTGACAAAAAGTGCAGCAGTGCAGAACAGAAGTTTTTTTGACATACTAATTTTATCATTTTGATACATGACCAGAAAAATTGCTATATTTTGTAATTTTTCAATTTGTAATATTTTGAGAAATGTTCATATTGTTTTAAACAATAGCTATAATAATTTACATTCCCACCAACAGTATATTAAGCCTTTTGTTCTCTCTCCTTTGCCAGAAATTTTTTTCTAGAAGCTGCTATTATTTTAGCTCTCAATAAATTTCAAGTAGTGCTTATTAAAGAAATAGGAATGCATCAAAAGGTATTTATTCTTTATTATTATATCTGTATCTACTTTCTCTTATATTAACAATCTTGAGTCTTAAAATATAAAATATTTTTTTGAAGTTTATTGGCCTGGCATATAGCTCAATGGCACACCATCTGCCTGGCAAGTGCTAGGTTATGAGTTTAATTTCCTGTACCAAAGAAAGAAAGAAACAAACAAACAAACTTTATTGGTGCAATTTATATATACATAATGATCACATTTATCATAGGAAATTTGTAGCTGTTTATTATGTATCTCGATTCTTTTTTCCCTTCTCCTATCTATCCCACCCCTCTTCCTCTTCTTATTTACAAAGTTTTGTTTTGAGTTGATTCTTTATCTTTTTTTCTATTCCCTTCCTTTATTTCCCCTCTCATATTCTTACTTCCCCTATTGTTTGAACTGTTCTTACTATTTCACAACATCTATTATATTTGGACCTTATTTATACTTTCATTTAGTCACACCAGAGGAACAATGTAATATTTACATATGTGCAATCAATTTATAGCACTTAAGATTATGGTCTCAAGGTGCATCCATTTATCTAGAAATGTCTTAAACTTAGCCTTATTTATGACTGAGTAGTACTCTACTCTTTAAAAATCACTTCTTTTATGTTCATTCCTCAATTGGTGGGCATTTGTTCAATTAACTGTTACAAACTGTGCTGCTATAAACATGCATACATACATCACTGTGGTATGAGATCTTTAATTTTTCTGGGGAGAAATCCAGGAGGAAAATAGCTGAGTCAAAAGCATTACTCCAGCACTAGACTCCTAGATTGCTCAAAATACTAATCTTAGCATTTTGAGCAATCTCCTCACTAATTTACACAGTAGTTGCACCAGTCTACACTCTCACCAAGTAAGGAAAAGGGTTCTTTTTCCCTAGTAGCACCTCCAACATTTTTCATTGGTTGAAACCTCAATAGTAGCCATGTTTTTTCTGGAATGAGATGGAATCTTTGTATTGCTTAATTTGCATCTCTTAAATGACCAGTGATGCTGAATATTTTTTCATATATTTATTTTCCATTTCTATTTCTTCATCTGAGAAATGTGTTTTCATCTCATTTGACTATTTTGGATTAGGTTTCTGAATTTGGGTGTCTGATTCATTAAATTCTTTTTTTTTTATTTAAAAGAGAATAAAACAAAAGGGGGTAGTACAGAGCAGATCAGAAGAGGACAACATAGGCAACACAGTACTTTACATTAAGTCAACTGGACATCAACATTATCTAACACCATATCTCTAACTCTGCCATAGTTGAGCATAGTTTCAATTACAATAATGTCAAACATAACACAATAGTATAAAGCCATGCATTTAGTGAAAGAATTCCAGGGCTTTCTGAACCGAATAACAGAAAATGATCAATGAGTATTATAATAGCTCATTTTTGATAAAAAAAGAAAAAAAATTTGTTTGAACTATCACACATATTCAAATTCCAATGAGACACAATGTGGTAGACAGAACCAACGGCAACAAAACAAAACAAAACAAAACAAAACAAAAAAAAGCATGGTAGGACTTCTAAGAAGGATAATATTGAATCAGCAATAGCTGTCACAATGTTTTGTTTTCTTCAAAACAGCTGTTCATATCATCACATATGATATAGTCAAACAAAACAGGATAACACCATTCCACCTGATGATTTAAAACTTTGAAAGACTTCAAAGCTATGAGATGGGGCCTCATGCTTACCATAAAGTCTTATATACTCTTATCAAATCTCATATTAGGGAGATTATATGGTATTTACCCTTGTGAGTTTGGTTTATTTCACTTAAGA